>NEWO01001218.1:0-28523 GCA_003013225.1 Phalaenopsis aphrodite
TGATTTGTTAAAATATGTTGAGTTTTACAACTAAAGTGAAGATTACATCCAAGATTCAGGGAGGTCAAACCCCTTGGAAGTTGGGTGTAATTAAATAGGGAAATGAAATTATCAGACGCAGAATTGGAGATTTTAGAGTGACAGACTAAAATCCCCAATTTGGTCTTATCGTTTGGGTGCTCAAGTGTAGATGTTAGCCCTCAGGTGAGGGGAACGTGGGAGCTCCAAAGTGAGAGCCAGTATCCTCCCAGCCTAGCCGCAAATTCAGTAACCAAGCATAGGACTAGTCAATGTTCTTTATGCCTGGACCAAAGGGTAAAGATTAGGTATGCTCTTATTTGACACAATATAATTTGAACTTATTCACTTTATCCATTCATTATAATTTCTTGACAAGGAGAATGATGCTTTCTTATATTATTTAAGAGTTATTAAAATTAAATATTATTTTAATTTCCTATTAGTGACAGATAAGCAATTTGAATTATATTGTTGTGATTAAGTCTTGATTTTCTAAAATCTTAGTTCATAGTTCTAATATTCCTTCCTGTTGGATCGATATCTAGGAATCCATTAGAGCCCTATATTACTTGAGCGATACGTATACTTGCATTGATAAGTGTGACTTTACCATTATTGAATATTTTATATATGCATCTTTATCGAATCTATAACTGTTATTAAGTTTTTGTTGCCGTTGCTGAGGAATTAAATCTTCTAGGAGCAGTATTAAATACTTATGTTTTTAAGCATATATAAAGTACCCCTAGTATTAAAGGATAATTCACTAGGACAGATTATTGATACTCAATCATCTTATAAAACTTTAAATGTTATAAATAATCAAAATAACAATCCCTATTCTAACTATTTTAACCCTGGTTGGAAAAATCACCCTAATTTTAGTTTGAATAATTATAATAATTCGGTGAATCCATCTGGAAATCTGAACAATGAAGGAAATCCCAATCTTTGACCTTATTATCCTCCGGGATTGAACTTCAACCCTAACCCACAAGTTAAGGAAAAGAAGTTGACGATGGAAGAAGTAATGTTGAATGTGGGAAATCAAAAACAGAATCAAGGGGTTGCTATTGGAAATATTGAAAACTAATTATGACATATTGCTACTGCACTTAGTAATATACCTTCTTGAATTCTTCTAAGTACCGTGGAAGTTAATCCAAAAGATCAAAATAGAGAATAAATTAAAGCTTTTCAATTACGAAGTGGAAAAGAAGTTGAAACAAGGATCCAAAAAGAAACTGAAGTTGATGAAGAAAAGGAAGAAATGGAAAATGATCAACAGGAAAATGAACAAACATAGAGCCCTGTAGAAAAACCATTGCCTTTATTTCCTCAAAGACTGAAATAGAAGAATAAAGACAAATAATTTACAAAATTTTTGAAAATCCTTAAGTTAAAGATAAATACTCCTTTTATTGAAGCTTTGAAACAAATACCAAGTTATGTTAAATTTGTGAAGGCTATATTAAACAAAAAAGGAAGTTTACAATCATGAGACCGTTGCAAATAGTAAAGAGTGTAGTGCTTTTATTCAGAAAAAGCTTCCTGAAAAATTAAAAGATCCTGATAGTTTTACTATACCTTGTGCAATTGGAGAAAAATTTTGTGAAAAAACTTTATTTGATTTAGGAGCGAGTATCAATCTTATGTCTTTATCAAATTTTAAACATTTAGATTTGAGAGAAATTTTCTCTACTACTGTAACTATTTAGTAAGCTGATCGATCAATAACTTATCTAAAAGGAGTTATAGAAGTAGTGCTAGTAACGGTGGATAAATTTATTTTCCATGTAGACTTATAGTATTGGATATGGAGGAAGATAAAGAGATTCCCATTACTTTAGGGAGACCTTTTCTCGCAACAGGGAGAGCTGTAATAGATGTGTAAAAAGGAGAATTAATGATGAGAGTTAATGATCAAGAAGTGAAATTTAATATAGCAAAAACTATGAAATATTCTGCAATAGAAAAAGATAATGAATGTTTCAGGATGGAAGTAGCTGATTATCTAAGAAGTGATTATTTTAAGAATGAATTCGAAGATAAATTAAAGCAAGGAAAAATTTTGATATTGAAAATGAAGTAAAAGAAGAAGATTTAGATTATATTGAGGGCAAATTTGAAGCATTAGACTTGCTGGATAATGATAGTAAAAGTCTTATTCCTTTAAGTATTAAACCACCTGAACTTGAATTAAAGATTACCTGCCCATTTAAAATATGTATTTTTAGGAGAGTCATCTACATTGTCTGTTATTATATGTTCTGATTCAGGAAAAAAAGTTGATAGAGATTTTGAAAAAAGTATAAAAAGGCTTTTGGATGGACTTTAGCGGATATTAAAGGAATTAGTCCTTCAATTTGTATGAACAAAATTTTTTTAGATGAATAGTTTGAAACTAAAGTGGATCCTCAGAGAAGATTAAACGTAATGAAAGAAGTTGTTAAAAAATAGATTTTAAAGTGGTTAGATACTGGAGTTATGTATCCTATTTCAGATAGTGCTTGGGAAAGCCCAATTCATTGTGTTCTGAAGAAAGGAGAAGTGACTGTTGAAGAAAATGAGAAAAATGAATTAATATTAATAAGACAAGTAACTAGTTGGCGAATTTGTATTGACTATAGAAAATTAAATATGGCCACCAGAAAAGACCACTTTCTTTTTCCCTTTCTAGATCAAATGTTAGATAGATTGACTAAGAAAAAATACTATTGCATTTTTGATGGATATATGAGATATCACCAAATTCCAATTGCTCTAGAGGATCAAGAGAAAACAACGTCTACAAACCTATATGAAACATTTGCTTTTCGTAGAATGCCTTTTGGACAGTGTAATGCACTTACAACATTTCAAAGATGCATGTGTCAATTTTTAGCAATTTTATAGACATGGAATGGAAGTATTTATGGATGCTTTTTCTATATTTGGGACTTCATTTGAGTTATGCCTTAATAATTTAGAAAAAGTTCTTGAGATATGTGAAAAAATCAACCTAGTCTTAAATTAGTAAAATGTCAATTTATGGTTGCAGGAGGTATTGTTCTTATGCATAAAATTTCTGAAAAAGATATGGAAGTAGATCCTGCAAAAATTCAAGTTTTAAAAAAATTACCACCTCCTAATAATGTTAAAAGGGTGAGAAGTTTTCTAGGACATGCTGGTTTTTACAGGAGCTACATAAATTTTTTTTAAAAATAACTAAACCCCTATGCCAAATTTTAGAAAAAGATACGAAATTTGATTTTAATGAGGAATGCATAACTCATTTGAATTATTAAAGAAAAAATTAATCATTGCACGTATAATAGTACCACCCGACTGAGAGAAATCATTTGAAATAATGGGTGATGCTCGTGATTATGCTATTGAGGCTATATTAGGACAAAGGCACACAAAATTTTTAAAATTATATATTATGCTAGTAAACCTCTAAATAATGCTGAAGTTAATTATACTTCTACTGAAAGAGAGTTATTAGCTATTTTTAATGCCTTTGATAAATTTAGATCTTATTTAATTGGAACTAAATGTATAGTGCAAACAAATCATTTTGCTATTAAATACTTGATGCAAAAGAAGGATGTTGAACCAAGATTAATTAGATGGATACTTCTATTGCAAGAGTTTGATTTTATCATGGTAGATAGAAAGGGAAATGATAATCAAATAACTGATCATTTATCTAAAATAGAAATAGAAATATTAACTGATTTTGCAAATGAAATTTTATAAAATTTCCCTGATGAACATTTATATAGTATTGATGAAATGGATATACTATAGTATGCTAATATAGTAAACTTTATGGTAAATGACATTCTACCACCTGATATCAAGAATCCACATTTAAAAAAAATTATCTATGATTCGAAAGACTATTTTTGGGATGACCCATATTTATATAAACAATGTAAGGATTTAATTATTAGAAGATGTGTGCCTTATGAAGAAACTCAATAGATAATTAAAAGATGCCATGATTCTGAATTTGGAGGACATTTTGGAGTAAATAAAACTGCATATAAAATTTTGCAAGCTGGATTTTATTGGCCTACTATTTTTAGAGATGTTAATGAATATATTAAAACATGCAATAGATGTCAACAAGTAAGAAACATCTCCATAAGAGATGAAATGCCTCTAAATTACACATTAGAAGTTGAAATTTTTGATGTGTGGGGATTAAACATTATGGGACCATTTATGCCTTCATTTGGAAATTTATATATATTATCTGTTGTTGATTATATGTCTCAGCGGATTGAAGCAATTGTATGCTAGATGTGCCGCTCGGAGTGTTTCTAAATTTTTAATTAAAAATATTTTTACCAGATATGGAATGCCGAGAGTAATCATTATTGATGGAGGATCTCATTTCAGGAATAAGAGAATTGAAAAATTAATCGAGAAATATGATATAATGCATAGATTGTCTACTGCTTATCATCCTTAAACTAATGGTCTAGCAAAAATATCGAATCGTGAAATTAAACGCATTTTAGAAAAAGCTGTATATATTTATAAATTGGATTGGTCTGCTAGACTAAATACTGCATTATGGGCATACAAAACTACTTATAAAGCTCTTATAGGAATTTCCTTATATAGATTGATTTTTGAAAAAAACATGTCATTTACCAGTAGAATTAAAACATAAAGCATTTTGGGCTATCAAAGAATTTAATTTTAATTTAAAGGATGCTGGTGAGAAAAGATTTTTCTAACTCAATGAACTTGAGGAGATTAGAAATGAAACATATGATAATGCAAAAATCTATAAAGAGAAAATAAAAATATGGAATGATTGGAAGATTGTTAAGAAGAAATTTGAACCTCGACAAGAAGTTCTACTTTATAATATAAGATTGAGATTGTTTCCAGGAAAACTAAAATCTTGATGGTTAGGACTATTTAAAGTGATTAAAGATTATCATTATGAAACTGTTGTTATTAAAGATCCTAGCACTGGAAAGATATTTAAAGTTAATGGACATCATTTGAAATATTATTATGAAGGGCACATACCTCAATTTAAAGAAGTTTTAATGTTAAGTCAACGTAACTAAACAAATGGTATGTCGAGCTGACGACGTTAAACAAGCGCTTTATGAGAGGCAACCTATACTTATATTGCTATGTATTATTATTTAGTTTGTTAATTGTCTTATATATTAGTAGATAATAATCCTACACAATTGCATTTATTATAAATTAAGTCAAATATTAGTATTGGAGAAAATTTGGAATCGAATTGAGTGAAAAAATGAAAATCGTAAATTTGGCCATTGGCACCGATGGCGTTAGAATGGGAGCCGACGACTCCTTAGATAATGGACATCAGCGCTGAAAGCGCCAATCAGGAGCGCCGACGGCACCGAGTGCGATTGAATGGTTTTAGATGACTTTTGGCAAGTTTTGGCTTGATTTCACTTCATAATAACCGCTGTGACGAGTTTAAAAAGGCTTAGAAACATTCTTGGATGCCTAGTAACTTCCTATTTTTGGATTCCATGGCTTCCAATTCTAGAAATACTTTGAGGTATGGAGTTTTCAATAAAAGAAAGTTTACTAGTTTTGAGGTACAGGGATTATACGATAAATTTATTACGAAGAGGAGATTGATCAAGGAAAGAGGATTTGTTAATCATGGAGTGATCAATCCTACTGGTCTGATTGATAAAATCATTTTGCAAAGGCATTGGGAATTTCTGTGTTACACCACATATGCAGTTGTCGTACCTGTGGTGAAAGAGTTTTATGCAAACTTACATGGAATTACTCAAGGTGTTGTCTTCGTACGAGGTAAGGCTGTACAATTTACTCCTGCAAGGATTAATGAATTGTAGATGATAGACAACATTCCAATCTGTCATTATACAAATTTCATTCCTACACGAGATTTGATGCAAGACGTGTATAATCTTCTGACAAAAGAAAATTATATGTGGGAGATACGAGATGAAGGATATGTTAGTTTCTCTACTTCATTACTTCATCTAATTTCGAAGCAATGACAATTCCATATTACTGCAAAATTACTCCCTCCTATGAAAATTAGTAGAGTTACTAAAGAATGTGCTATTTTAAATTGCTGCATTCAAATGGAAAAACCCATGGATATGGGGTCTATTGAATTTAAATCTATTATGAGTATCCTTACTGCTGGACCGATTTATGGACTTGGGCATCCATCTACCATCTTTTTGATTTGCAGTCAAGCCCAAGGCCACATTAAAGTTGGGAAAAGACTTTATTACCTTGGGAACCCATGAATCCTATAGATGAGAATTATTGTGGAAATGGAAATGAAGTATTAGAAGCCATCATAGATCAATCTTCACAAGCTTCAACTCCATTAATTCCACCAACATTTGGAAGTTCGCTTGCTTTGGAAAAGAAAATGAAGAAATTTGAAAAGAAACTTCAGAGTATTATGAATGTAGTAGGAGCTCTTAAATACCTTTTTAACCACATAGATTGGAGAATGAAAGAATGTTTTGATCACACTGGAACTTTGAAGCAGGATTAATTCAGATGTTTAAAGAAAAATGGCGGATTGAAGAAAAAATGACATATCAATTCCCCGTACTGATCCTTCTACAACTTATACGTTCATTACCAATCTATAGGAGATATAAGAGAAAGAGAAAGCACTAAAGAAGAGGCATAATTATTGAAGACTTTAAATTCTCTATCTATTTTAGAAAATTATATATATTTAGTGTAATTGTGTGGATTTAATTTGGTTTGGTTTGCTTTTTTGCATTAGAATTCTGAACTTTGATTGTGTGTATAGTTTTGTGACAGGGTTTAGTGTTGTGTCTTGATTTTGACGCTAATTTATAATTAATTTATCTAATATGTGTGATTGTGTAATTAAAAATTGTGTTCGTCAAAAGTGTACTTACATATATAAAAGTTAGTTTGTTGTTGTTTGTGAAAATTGGTGTTTGTGAAATGTTTTGTTTTGTGAATTATTATTAGATAAGAATTTGTGTTTAAAATACTAAAAATTTTTGGAGTAAGTTGATAGGAAATTGAAAATTAAGAAAATCAAAATATGGAATTTTTTGAGCCTTCAGCACCGACGACGCTGGAATCGGCGCTGACGGCGCCCTCAACCCGACAGCAGATTTTAACCCTTGAAAATTCACAAATTTTACTGTGGCCACCATTTTTATGCTTAAGTCATCTTCAACCTTCGGTTTGGGCGGCTAGGGCACCTAGGGCTTGTTTTTGGGCTGATTTGAGGCAATTTTGAGGTTAAAAGACTTCAAATTTCATCTTATCTAGGTAAGAGCAACACTTTAAACAAAAAATTTTTGATTTTCACCAAGGATTAATCTCACATTACATGGATCCAAAAATATGGAAATTTTTTTAGAAATGTTTGAGAAAATCCTTTGGTGATGAGCTCTTATTTAGTGATTTGAAGTTTAAAATATTTTACATTTTGATTTTTAGAATTTTAAAATTTATTCAAATCTTTCAAAATTTTCTAGATTTTTTATGACACCTAGATTGAGCAAAAGGAAAGTATAATATGATGAGCAGAGATTTGTTAGCTTTAGAGCCAGTGCTCGATTTCATAGCATTTGTGAAAATAAGAGAGTAATTCTGGACTGAGGTTTTAAAAATCTAGGAGAAGAAGTTGAACGTTTGATTATTGCTCAACAGTGGGAAAATTTTTATTATTTTACTGCCGATGCAATAACTAGGATTATAATGAAATTTTATGCCAACCTTCCTGAAGCTTCGATGATCATGTATTTGTTCGTGGAAAAAGGGTAGAATTTACTCCAAAGAAAATAAATGAGTTTTATTCTGTAGAATATGTGTATATATGTCAATTTCATTCTTTTTCTATTATAGACCAAGCTTTAGATGATGTTATTTATTTTCTGACTAGTGAGAAAGGGGCTTGAAAAATAAAAAAATGGAGTTAAATTTAACTTTCCCCTTTCTATGTTAAATGTAGTATCTAAAGCCTGACACTATTTGATTTCTGGGAGGATGATTCTAACAAATCATCATAGTGAAGTGACGAAGGCTAGAGCCATCCTGAACTACTGTATTCAGCAAGTGATGGATATAAATGTAGGCTCTATCATTTATATGAAAATTCATTCTATTGCTCTAGGAGAGACCACTGGTGGATTTACACACCCTGCTCTTATTTATACACTTTATGAGTAGGTAGGACTTGACTTCAGACCTAATGAGGAGAGGATTGAGCCTTAGAGACCCATTGGGCCTGCCAACATCAAGACTTATGAGTCCCATGTTGATTGGAAATCTGGAAGACAGGCCGGGGATATTCCTTCTACTTCTAGAACCCTAATGAGCCTACTTCAAGTGACGCCAGCAACAAGGAGTTTTTGGATCAGATGTTGATACAACATGGAGATATTTTGAGGATGGATCATAGGATGCTTAATATAGAGGCCAGATATGTTCACATTGATGATCTGATTCGCCAGAAATTTGAGTATGATGCTGCTTATGATGAAGCTTTAGTGAGATACCTGAGGGTGACCATACAGTTCAACTCCCTATTCACCCAACTTATACTCCATATCAGCAGCAGAAGTTAGATGTCGATGCCGAGGAAGATGATGACTGGTCTATTTTGTTTGTTTGTTCGTGTTTATACTGTGTGATTGTATTTTTTGTGTTGTGATGTTGTTTAGAATTTTTTGTTATGTTTTGTGAAACTGTAATGTGGAAAACTGTTTTCATTTTTAGAATTTAGTTTAGTTCTACTGTTATTTTTAACACTTTGTTCTGTTTTGTGATTAGCTCTTTCTTAGCAAATTTTATATGTATTATGTGCAATTTAATGTTTTAGCCTTGTAATTTTCATTTTAGCACGTGCATTATTTTCAAAATTTATGTTAAAAAATCAGAATCTCCAACAGGTATAATTTTTTTTAATGTATTTAATGCTTTCTTTTACCCTTCATATTTAAAGCTCTTCATGTAATTAAAATAAAATTTAATTTTGGGGGGGAAGAAGAATAAAAATCATTTTTAGAAAGAGAGAAAGAACTTAATTTTATTTGTCCTCACTTAATTATATTTTCAAAATTTTAAATTTAATATGAACTTTGGTATTAGAGGTTAACTTTGGATAACTATATTTATGTTTCTAAATATATAGTAAATTTAAGTAAAAATTTTCAATAATAAAGGTTAATTCTAGGGGCTAAGATATTTGGTAAAAGATAATAAGACTGTGTTTTTCTATTTTTAGTAAAGGAAATTTGTATTTTTGAAGTATTGAAAATCTTAAAAGATTCATGTAAAAAGAAAAGAATTAAACTTTATGAAATCTTTAAGTTAATATAAATTTATTAAGTGAATAAATGTAAAAGGTTTTTAACTTTAAGAAGAAGATAGTGAAGTTCAAAATCATAAAAGGCTATCCAGATATAATAATCCGCATATATAAAAAAAAAAGAAAAAAGAGAGAAGAAAGAAAGAAAGAAAAGAAAAAGGGGATTAAAAATAATCCTGAAAAGAAAAGAAAAAGAAAAAGAAAAAGAAAAAGAAATATATATGGGGAGAAGCTTGAGGAGATACCTAATTAAAAATTGGCTTCACATGAATCAACTTAAGGAAAAAGGCTTGAACACATTTTCTAAACTTCTTATTTGAATGTTAACTTAATTATTAATAAAGTTTTATGAAGTTCTTTTTCATATGAGTTTGATAGGTGACTTTAATATAACAAATTGCAATTTTTCTTGAAAGAAATATAGGATAAAACCTTAGACTTAATTATTGAATATCTTTACACCTTTAGTATTAACTGGAGTTGTTTTGAATTTTTCTTAAGTTATACTATTATATTTGGAAAACTAAATTATGGAAGTCTAAAAGTTTAGATTTTAATCATAACTCATATTTTTTATGTATTAAAGGACTTAATTGAGGACAAGTAACATGTAAGTTTGGGGGATTTTGATACACCAAAAATATAGGCATTTTTAGACCCATATTTTATACCAATTTTTGATGATATTGCACTTTAATGGAAGATATTTTGATGTTTTCTTGTAGGTTGTTGATTTTTAGGGCTTAAAGCAAAAAGAAAGCAAAAATGATGAAATTTGGAGTCAAAATAACATTTTTGAAGAAATGATCACTGCCAACGGCAGCGCCGAAGGCGCAGAAGAAATTAACATGGAGATTTTTTTACTCTGCACCGATGATGTCAGACCAGTGCCGACAACGGTAAAGACGGTTCAGACCCTATTTCTAGAAGGTTTGATGTATTTGGACAATTTTTAAAGAGTTTTTGGAGGCACCTCTTAGAGAACCAACCTTGGTCTTTATTTGGGGCCAAATTTCATTAGAAAATGGACTCCTCTACGTTTTTCACTCCTCTACTTCCATTTTTTCGCATCACATCATTCCATTCCACTTTCATATTAAAGTCAATTAGTGATTTTATTTTCATAGTTTAGAGTTTTTGTGGTGAGATTTAGTGTGAAACTTTCTGTAAGAGTGTTGGAGAAGGAGAAAAGTGAGAGATATCTTCTTCCTACATTTTTTTAGGAAGGGCTACAAAGGATTTGCTTTGAGAAAGAGTTTTCAAATAAGTATTGCTTGTTTATTTGTGTTGTATGAACTTTCTTTTATATATGAAATTTGTGTTTTATTATTTCTTCCTCATGAAGTCTGAGTAGTTCCCTCTATCATTCTCCCTACTCTAAGATATGGTGAAATGAAGAGATAATATGAATGTGTCAATATTAAATTGTAAACTAAATTATGATGATTTTACAACTCCAAACTTAATTTATTTTTTGATCTGGCCAATTGAATTGTTAAAATGTGTTGTTAAACATACAATTTGGGAAATGGAGCATGAGTTCTACAACAGGGTAAGGATCACATTTGATTCCATGAAGGAGAACATCATTTATTGAATTAAGTGCAAATAAATAGAGAAATATTCTTTGTTGGGTATAGAATTAGAGAACCTTTAGGGTGACAGACTAAAATCTTCAATTCAGTCTTAGTATTTAAAAACTAAAGCAAGAGCTAGCCTTCAGGTGAAGGGAAGTGAGAGCTATTGAGTGGGAGCCGGTATCCTCCTAGCCTAGCCACGAATTTAGGGACTAAACACTGAGATTAGCCAATGATTTTCTAAGCACTCTATCAGGGTAGAGAATTAAAATTATTTTTATTTGGCATAATACATATTATGAACATTTATCTTATCTCATTTTACCATAGCCTCATTGTAGTGGGAAGGATGATTTTTCATATAAGAATCTCTGTTACATAAACATAGTTAATAGATTAGTATTTAATGTTTTAAACTTTGCATATTTGATTTGACAATAGTTTATAAATTTTGTTTTGATTACATCTCAACAATTGAAATTAGTGATGGTGATTTCAATTGACTTTCTGTTAATTTCCTAGCAAATTTGTCATTTCCAATTTAAACCTTCCCTATAGGATTGATAATTGAGGCTTAAATAGAATGTCCATTATTACTTGATAATAATATGTATACATGCATAAAATCAAAATATTAATTGATTATGTTTAATTAAATTTCACACAATATATCGTAACTAAAAAGGCGGATCAAATACTTTAAACCCTTAAAGACATTTGAGTTGTGTTTAAAGCGTTATGAGGTGAAGTCCGCCGATGGAAAGATAGTCATTTTAGACTTTGGCGCCTTAATCAAAATTTAGGGTTAACGAGGGATAAATGGGTCACTTTAATCTTAATAAACATGTTTGGATGATTGAAATACAAAAGGATTATTAGGTAGAAACTCACCCACAACCTTTGCACAACATCAACAAATAATAATCTTCCCCAATCTTCATGACTTGGAAGTCAATTAAAGATCAAATAATTATTAAGTGAAAGGCTTAAGCTAATATGATGATAATTTACTTTCCTTAAGCCCAAATTTGGTGATAATGTGATCATTAAATGAAAATACATGTCACTTAAGTAAAATCTTAACCTTCACCAAAATCCCCAATATGATTGCTAAAGGCTTGAAAGTGACCCAGGCTCGATATCTAAGCTCAATTGATTTGATTTAGATGATAATTGGGTTGATAATCAATATATTTAAACACTCAAAGTTCAACTTTACTTGTGGGCACCATAATCTTAAATAACTCAAACTTGCCTTAGGGGCACTCACTCACATAACTCTTAAATGAATCATCAATTGATTAATCGAGTACCCTATCCTTAGGATAATTAAATTGATAAGCATCAATGAGAAACGAGGTAGTCACACTCAACCTCGGATGATTATTAGAACATTATGATAAGTTTAGAAATGAACTCAAAATAATTCGAGCACTTTGAAATCTTTTAGACGTTTTGAAGGACAAATTGAACTTATCGTATTTTGTCCAAAAATCATCTACTAGGATCTTCCGAGCTCCAACTAAATCATAACTTGGGATTTGGAAGCTAAACCTTCATTTACTCTTGCAATTTAAACTTTTCTGCAATATTATCTGCATATCTTGCAAGTACTGACCTTTCAAGTGGTGGAACGAGAAGACTCGCCAGGTACACTTTTACAGTTTATAGTAATGTCTTCTGTTATACTTTCCACACTATATTTTCAAACTTACAAAACTTGCATGTTCAACAACGATGCCACCCTGCCTGAAAACCCAAAACTGCTAGGATAGCCACAAAACCAAAACTAAAACAAAAATTCACCACCATAACATTCAAAATATTAGAAAACTCAAAATTTAATCACAAACATCACAAAACAATAATTGCAACTAAATTAAGGTGTCTCT
Source organism: Phalaenopsis aphrodite (assembly GCA_003013225.1). Lineage (NCBI taxonomy): Eukaryota > Viridiplantae > Streptophyta > Magnoliopsida > Asparagales > Orchidaceae > Phalaenopsis > Phalaenopsis aphrodite. The sequence continues at coordinate 12,837 of NEWO01001218.1, forward strand.
ATCGGATGATCAGGAATCCATTCGAGGAGGTAACCTACGGTTGCTTACGAGACTTCTCAAATTCTAAAAGAAAGTATGAAACTCATTAAGTTGAGGTTAGTAAATTCATTTGGACTAAGTGAATCTGATACAAAATAGTGGCACTGGAACAAGGGAACTGTAGGATCCTAATCAGTGCCGCCCTAATTAACTTTACTATGCCTCATAACATTTAAAGAACATTAACTATAGGGCCATTTGATATGACGTCACAACCTGACACATTAGAAAACTTAGACTCATCATGATGAGGAGCTTGGAGCTACCATGGTGGCCAGTATGAACATCTTCAACAACAAAACATGTCTTCCCCTGCTAAACAAATTTCTTTTCTTAGAATTAAACAACCAAGCCATAGGACTTTGAGATAGTTTGCTTATGCAAAATAAATTCTCACATCATCTTTAGGCCTTCATACCACTCTATTGTACAATCTAAGCCCTAACTCGACTTAGGATTCAGAGGTCGTAGTTCGTCACTACCTAAATTCTCACATCTTCCAGGCTATTTGTGAGATTTTTTCACATGAATGTAGGCCCTAAAAAATAAAATTGGAAGGATGAAACACCTAAATATTTATCCTCAAAATGGAAGCCAAACCATAGGATAGCTTGGGAAGTCACCGAGGTTCTCCCACAGATTTGTAACATCCCCTAGTTCTTACTACTTTTGACTCAACAACAAAATGTTCCAAATTTGAACCATTCCCTTTTCACACCTCTTTGTTCGATTTCATTGAAAAGTCTTATTCTTTTGAAATTTTTGAAGATAATATTTACTGATTTTTATTGAGAGTTTTCTTAAGTGACTTCGTTTATCTAAGATGTAAATAATTATAGGGGCTTGCCCTTATAGGAAGCTTGTCCAAACCAACCTTAATATAAACCATATTTAATTTTTCATATTAAATAGAAAAACTTGTTAGCAAATAAAATAGTTTCATAGACCAAATAGATGTCATATATTTTTTAGTTTATTTGATCGAGCCTCATACTCAAGTCTTGTGTTTATCCTTTGGGATAGATTTAGGATTTGAGGTATAAAGCTCCTTCATTTAAACTATGAAAAATATGGTGTTAGTTTGATTTCATATATTTTTAAACTATACACGCACACACACACACACACACACACACACACACACACATAAGTAAATTAAATGTTCTGAAGCGGGCAACGAGATTTCAATTTCGGCGGCCGATAGCTTCGAACGTGCAACTCCTTAACCAAAATTGTGCCAACAACTTTTGGCGACTCCACTGGGGATCTGATTCTCTCTCTATTTAAATCAAAAAATATTATCTTCATACATCAGTAATGTATTCATGTCCCTCATGAACCAAATTACCCTTCTTTCATTGGCATGTTTTACCAATTTCTATCTCGGGAAAGTACGACCAACTCTTTGGACTTCAGGACTGTCTGTTCAATCACCTTTGGACGGAGGGGTTTAGAAGGTCGTTAAGGACTCCTTAAATCTTCATGTGGGGTCAGACCTCCAATAGGTGTGTTGGTGGACTAAGTTCCACCTGGGCACTGTGTGTTGTTAAGTTGGTCCCGCACTGGGTCCTGAACTTCACTTTTTCTCATTCGAGTTTGATTCGCTATTTTTGCAAATTAAATTGAATTGTGTTGTGTTGCACGTGCTCTTTAATTCTCCTTATATTAATTAAATCTTTTTACTTTCAAACTATTTTGCTAAAATTTTAAAACATCCACAAATTAAATAAAGACTTACCTGGTCCACAAATCGACCTCTGTTAATTTTTAGTGCTAGCACTAAGATTACAAGGTATTGGCCAAATAACTAAACCCAGAGCTTACTTTTTGAAGCTGCTGCAATGGCGTGTCCAATGCTCACTTTTTTCTGCAACCTACCGACAGGCCGCAATGCCCGCAATGTTGCTCCCACCATCAAGTTTGGAGTGGGATTTGAAGATCTCGAGGTCGTTCTTGGGAAAGCCCCATTCATCATAATGAAAGTCACCATTCGAGAGGTTCAAGAACTGTCTGGCATGTTTAACCTAAACTGCCCTCAGGATTTTCTTTCTTACAAGAAGTTCAAGGCTACTGCCGCCATGACACCTACCAAGCCTGCTGTTCTCGCTGATGCTAAGGAAAAAAAGGTTATGATATTTGAAGACGTAACTGAAGAATTAGTTGTCTTGCCATCTGTATTTGAAATCAAATCGAGTTTAAGGACTACACTGTTAACCCAAACCCAAAGGAGAAACCATAACAAGAAGGTTCTGAGGGATATTTAAGCTCAGATTTCTGAGGAAGTACCTGTTGACGAAAATCTTCACCAGGATGAGTCAGCATTATCGGAGACCTATCCACTTCTATAAGGGAGTAGGTTTCATCCCTTAATGGACACTAACGCGTACGAGAGTATTCAACACATTGTAGCTACTTTACCATCACTTCATGGACATGGTGGGGAGAGGAAGAAGCCTGCTCTTATCACCCGAGTTAGTTCAATTCTTCATAGACTAAGTACTAAAGAAGGTTGTTCAGTTGGTGAGTTACTCAAACGAGTGGGACGTGTAGTATCCCCTTGCATGAAGAAAGAAATTCTAAGGGACGTCAGAACTGCGAGATGATGTCAGAAATCAACTGAAGATATGCTTGCTCGCATTCTCGTTTGGTTCCGTTTGGGAAGCAGAGTTGATACCACCATAGTTACTACCAATTCCAACATTACTAGACCCACGGGCCATCAACCAATCAAGTCACATTTGGATCCAATAATTCTACCAATAACCCACCTCAAAGATGTTCTTAAAGTCCCAAAGGAAAGGATGAAGAGATTGCTGAGTACTGTATCAGGTCTCACCAGGGGGAGCATACTTTTCCTCGATATATCGATGTTCTTACCAAGAAACTCCGTCTTAAGACATCGTCGTCAAAGAAAAAGGTATGGATACCCATGATCACTGTACTGATATGGTCTAACAAGCCCAGAGGGCAAGATCATGGAATGAAGTCAGAGTTTGAAGTATCTGACATTGTCGCAGTGATTGCTAGCGAGATAGAGGAACAAGTGGAGGAGGTCCAGCAGGGTCCTCCAGACCTTGAAACAATCTAAGAATCAATAATTGAAGAAAAAGTTCGAAAAGCTCAGGGTCGAGATTTCTGAGTTAGCACGAGAACATGGAGTTTCCATTGATGATAATGAAGATTTTGACTTCAATGATTACCTTGAAGAAGATTTCATGGATGTCCATGTCATCGAAACCAGAGTCGCTGCATCTATGCACGACGCTTAATCTCTTATCGAAGAGAACATCATAGATGAGCTGCATAGAGCTATCTTCTTGAGGGATGAGAAAGTGAGCCAACTGGAGAAAAGGATGGAAGAGATGGCCGCAGCCATGAATGTCATGGCCACAGTTCAAGGATAATTTCAAACCCCATAGTTAGCCTCTCCAGTAGTCAATCAACCAGAGATTATACATATCACGGATGAAAGGAGCTAAGTTACCTCAACAAACGGTGATGAGCAACCAAATAAATATTCTCCATCAGGCCCCTTGCTAGAAAAGAAATTTAAGAAAATGGTTGAACAAGTTCGAGAGGCCTTTACCCAATCTAAGGTCAGTGCATTTGCTTTAAAGGGTAGACCTTACCCATAAGAGTTCGATCCTGTACCCTACCATAAAGGTTTTGTATCGCTAAACTTTAAGATATTTGAGGGGACTGGAAATCCCAGGCAACATATAGCACATTTTTGAGCCAATTATGACAATACAAGAGGTAATGAAGCCTTGCTTTTCCATCAGTTTGTTAGCAACCTATCAGGAATCACTTTTAACTCGTATGCCAAATTACCCAACGAATCAGTCAAGACGTTTATCGAGCTAGAACAGTTGTTCATAAAAAGATTTGCCGGAGCGCAACATCACGTCTCTATTGAAGATCTCATAATGGAAAAGCAGAAACCCGATGAGACTTTAGTGGATTATATTTTGAGGTGGAGAAATCTTAGCATGAAATATGAACCTCAGCTGCAGGAATATCATGCGATTGAGATCTTACTCAAGAGCATTCATGGGCTAGTAGCTTTCATGCTCAAGAGAAAGCTACTCAGCAAAGCCAACAGTTTTTAAGAAGAAATCAAACATATGGATTCTCATAAGAAATCCAAGGAAACCAGAATATTTGAAAAGAAATTCGGAATAATGGCAACTGTCAATAAAGGAAAACATCCAATGAAGATACATGCAGAAAATTCCCGTCAGTCGACATCACAACATGCTAAAAAACAGACACAACAGTATGGTCAGTCTAGCGAGCGACCACCTCAGGAATAATCACACCAAGCAGAGAATAGGAGCATATCTTTGGCAAAACGAAAAAAGTGGTATATTCCTTCAAAGACAAAGCTGTATCCAAGATGTTCAGAAGTTTGATAAAGAAGCCTGAGTTCTGATTACCAGATCTAAAGAAACCCGAAGAGGTCGACAAGAAGGATCAACTAAATTACTGTCCATATCACATTGCTTGGACACACTATAGAACAATATTTTTCCTTCAAGGATTGGCTCGAGAAAAATCTTAAAGAAGGAAATATAATGATCTTGAAAGAATATTTAAAAGAACTTGATAAAGGTTCCATAAATATGATTTCAGCTGATCCAATCTCTCTGATTGACCCATATACTTGAAAAGATGTATGAAGTACGACTTAGGACAAACTCAACAGGGTCCCGAATCAGATTCATTATGCATCAAAACAAACTCCAGTTCAGAGTCTTCAGTTTACCAAAACTGAGATGAAGATTTTGCCAAAAGATCTGTCATCGTCAAAGACAAAGAAAAAGAAGAATAACATTACGAAGACTGATAGCACGGAGGGTAGGATAGGGGCTGCCTCTACTAGATTAGTTGTCTTGAATTTGAGGAAGAAAATCCTCAAACCCCTGACCTTGTATGATTATCATTTTGTCCCTCCGGGGTCTTACAAATATAATGGTTATGCTTTCAGTTACGTTTTAACTGTTTGTGGTGATAACGTATCTGATTTTGACCAATCAAGTCTCAATCTCATTCCAAAAATGATCCTTAAATTTTACTTGAGTCCAACGAACTCGCTAACAAGACTGAAGAAGACATTGACAATACCACCTACAATAGCACCGGGAGTGAAGAACCAATCATTGAGCGCCACGGTGCATCAATCGCCATTAACTTAGATCTTTCTGAAAAAGAAGAAACATCGAAAGATTCGACAATGATATCTCAGGAAGAGGAAATTACAGAAGCTTAAGGAGCGAGAGAGTATTACCCCCGAGGTCTACTCTAATGGATAAAGGAAAGTAAATAGTAACTCGAGAAGAACTACCTCCACCTCCACTAGTGGAAGAACAACCTAACCAAAACAATGTGCTTTCTCATTTTAGGATGTTGCCTACCAAATTAAGCATCTACGATGCTTTAATCCTGTTAAAGGAGATGAGAGAGTCTCTGGTTACAACTTTGCTTGACCCAAAAATTTGCTTAGCCAAGTTTTCCAGCACATCCTTGGATGAAGTTTGCCAGTTGAAAGAACAGTCTAGGGTAGCCTTTATAGATGAAGATTTGCTTCTCGGTACCACCGACCATAATCGTCCGCTTTATATTTTCGTTAACTCTCTAGAGTTTTAGTAGATTCTGGAGCATCACTCAACTTGATGAGACTACGGACATTGGCCTATTTGGACATTGAAGCTTAGGAGCTTACGACCAATAAAATGATGTTACGAGGATTCAACCAAAAGGGAGAAAGAGCCCTTGGATCAATTACATTACTTATGAAAATTGGAGAACTAGTAATAATTGCTAAATTCCATATCATCGGCACTAAGGCTTCTTTCAATGATCTACTGGGTTGACCATGGACTCATGAACACAACATGGTTCCATCGTCTCTACACAATTGCATTAAGTACTACAAGAAAGGACAAGAACATTGCATCAGGGAGATTTACAACCATTTTCACTTCATGAAGTTAGAATTCATGAAGAAGCCGCCTACTATGCGCCTAAAAAAACTGTCTTCTCTCGTGAAATTGTGACAAGTAAAAGTGATGATTTTGAAGATTACAGTGGCAGGGCCATTCAACTTCGCTTTAGCGATCTTCCACCAACCTTTTGCAGCGAGTTGGTGAGGGTTCTTTTAGTTCGCGCACCCGAGTTCGAGGCCGGGGATGTGGACGAGCAAGAACCAATTTAATTGTTGAACAAAGTAGGCCGACCATCTACATTGGTTATGAAGGCAGTTCTAAAGATGAAATAATTATGATAAAATAAAGGAAACCTCAGTATGAAATATCCATAGAAGATACAGAGCAACGCAAATATGAGACAATGTATAATCAGATAAACCACTATGTGAACACAATGACCCTTACTCCAATTCTCCCTCAAAAGGTTGAGATTTTAGAGGTCAAGGAAGTCCTTAGCACTGTTTCAAAGCCCATCAAGTTTTATCGTGCTTCTACTTCTACTAGTTCTTAAAATCATGTAAATTTGGAGGAGGATCATAATGAATTAATAGAATTACCTTTTGGTTACTTTTTGCCTTGTACACAAAAGTTAATTCAATAAGGACATTTGCCAAAACAAATACCAAAAGATAAATTAAAACTTTTTGAAAAATTATGGGATGTCAAAAGTCGAACTCCAAAGTCGAAAGAGGGTCATGGATTTGGTACAGTCAGACAATCAATGATTTAAAATTTTGTATGGTTGTTACTTGCAAATCGGAAGAGGACTGCCTTAATATAGAGGATGACTCTACTGATAAGCTAATAGAAGATGCTCCGCCAAAATTTGAAGAAATCAAATCAACTATTGATGAACTGAAGGAAATTAACCTCGAGACTGAGGAGCAGCCCCGACCTACATTTATAAATTCTATACTAAACAATGAAAAATATTTAGAATTGATTAAACTGTTAACATAATTTAAAGATTGCTTTGCATGGAGTTATGATAAAATGCCAGGACTGTAATCAGAAGTTGCAGTTCATAAACTCAGGTGGACAAAGATACAACCCCAGTAAAATAAGCCCCAAGAAGAATACGCCTTGAAATAGAGCAGCAAGCCATTGTCAAGGCGAAGAAATTAATACACGCTAACTTTATAAAAGAAGAACAATACCCCTCATGGAAGAAAAATGGATAAATATGTGTTTATGTCGACTTTAGGGATTTGAACAAAGCATGTCTAAAAGATAAATTCCCATTACTGATACCAGAAATGATGGTAGATATCACATCAACACATGAAATTTTCTCCTTCATGTATGGGTCTTCGGGGTACAAGCAAATCAAGATGGTTGTAGAAGATGCAGCACTTACAACCTTCAAGTCACTTATCGGTATTTTCTACTACACAATGATATCATTTGGATTGAAGAACGCTGGAGCAACATATCAACAAGCTATGACAAAGATTTTTGATGAGCTCATTCTACGTGGATGATTTTGTCATCAAGACTAAACAAAAAATAGACCATTTGTACGATTTGAGGATCGTGTTCGAACGGTTACGACAATATGAACTTAAATTGAATCCCTTAAAGTGCAACATCGGCGTTACCTACGGGAAATTTCTAGAATTCATTGTTCTTCATTGGGGAATTGAGACTGACTTGGATAAGATTAAAGCTATCTTGGAAATGCCTCCACCCAAAGCTTTGAAACAAATACATTCTTTGTAAGGGAAGTTAGCATATATGAGATGCTTTATTTCTAATCTCTCAAGTAGGTGTCAGCCCTTTTTGACATTAACTAAAAAGGACATCAAATTTTCTTGGAAAGAGAAATGCTAGTGGGACTTTGAGGATGTTAAACAGTATTTAATGACACCTATTTTGGCAGCCCATATCTCAGGAAAACCGTTGATACTTTATACCGCGGACTTAGATGACTCTCTTGGAGCCCTATTAGCCCAAGTCAATGATGAGGGTAAAGAAAACACACTATACTACTTGATTTGTCGTCTAATACCGACGGAGATAAGGTATCCACTTATTGAGAAGCATTGTCTAGCTTTAATTTTTGCCACCCAAAAGCTTAGACATTACAGGCTTTTTCATAAGATTACCTTAATTTCAAAAGTTAATATGTTGTTTAATGATCCAACCAATACTTTCCGGTCGTCTAGTAAGATAGTCAATGATTTTGTTGCAATTTGATATAACTTTTGCTCCTCTCCGTGCTATCAAGGGACATGTTTTAGCAGACTTTCTTGTTGCACACCCACTTCCAACTAGGTCCCCTTTTAATGATGAGTTACCAGATGAACAAGTATTACAAATGGAATTCTCGAGTGCACAATGCTGAGAGATGTACTTTGACGGAGCTTAATTAGCTAGAAAAGACAAAGGATCAGGTACAGTTATACCAGGCAAAACATGAATTAGTTTGGTTTTAATCACACCAGATAAGGGTATGCTGAGGTTCTCCTATCACTTGACGGAGCCATGTACCAACAATGAAGTTGAATATGAAGCCTTAATTACTGGGTTGGAGTTGGCAATCTCAGTGGACACAACAAATATTGCCATCTATGGTGACTCACAACTCGTCATCCAACAAGTCACTGGAAAATATAAGATTTTGAAGCTAAGGTAAGCAAAATACCATCAGTACATGATGAACCTGCTGGAGCAAATTCTCAATGTAGCTTTCTACCAGATTTCTAGAGGAGATAATGCCTATGCTGAGGAGAAGAAGCGATGATTGTGATTGTTGATACAATGAAGTTTGACATAAGCCACTAACAGAATATTTGCATATTGGAAAGCTGTCGGAGGAAAAATTAGCAGCACACCACATCACAAAAAGGTCTATGTCATATGCCTTAGTGGGTGATGTCCTCTATAGAAGATCATTTGATTAGATGTGGATATGATGTCTCAGCAAAGCCGAAGCCCAAAGTATTGTTAAAGAAGTACAAGCCGGATTGTGTGGCGCTCACTAGTGAGGGCCGAAGACAAAAATGAAGATCAAGTGACTCATATATTATTGGTCAGTAATGATATCCGACTGTATGGATACAGCCACAAGATGTCACCACTGCCAAGTGCATGGGGTGATCATGCACCAACCTCCAAATGTGCTACACCCAACAGTCGCCTCGTGGCCATTCGAGTGTTGGGGAACAAACATAAAAGGTCCGATAGACCCTTCGTCTTCCAAAGGACACAGATTTATACGTGTCGCTATAGATCACTTTTCCAAATGGGCAGAGGTAGTGCCATTGCGAGAGGTTATGACACAGTACATCCTTCAGTTCTTCAAAAGCCAAGTCGTCTATCGTTTTGGAGTTCCTTGCTGAATAATCTCCAACAATGAGATAGCTTTTAGAAGCACCAAAATCAACAATTTTGCTAAACGACATGGGATAGAAGGAAGATACTCTACAATTTACTATCCTATGGAAAATGGCCTAGCCGAGGCCTTTAACAAGACACTGGTACATATTTTGAAGAAAACACTGGATAAAAATAAAAGAGATTCGCATAAAAAATTGCTAGAAGCCTTGTGGGCCTACCAGACGACGTTCAGAACTCCCACTCAGTGTACACCCTACAAGCCCGTGTACGGGTTCGAGGCCGTACTACCACTAGAAGTTCAGACGCTGTCTCTCAGAGTTGTTGTCGCCAATCAATTGACAACAGAAGAATGTGCAAAACTCAGATTCAAGGAAATAGAAAGTATTGAAGGAAAATGATTAGAAGCACAACAATATTTGGAGCTTTATTAAGCGAAGATGGTACAAGTTCATGACAAATCTATCCGCCCAAGGACATTCAAAATTGGCGATCTCATACTTGTTCTCAAAAGGCCTATTCTTGCACGCCGCAAGATAGGTGGAAAATTTGAGCCAACTTGGGAGGGACCATTTGTCGTGGAAAAGGTCTACACAGGAGGAGCCTACTAGCTAGTAGATGTCCGATGTGAAAGACACATGCTGTCAATCAATGGAAGATACCCGAAGACATACTACGTAACTTAGCGTTGCTTGACATGATTTTTTAAAATTTTGATCGTTTTGGGGTTATTTATTTGGCCAAACTTCTGTGACCGGGTCCAAAAATTTTTGTAATAAAATTAACCTCAATAAAATGAAAGCTTTTTGAAATTACGAGCTTTGATTTTCTTCTTTCTACTCTTTAAATTTGATATTCTACTAAATTAAACAAAATACATACATAAATGATCAATTTTTTCACCAACATAAACTAAAATTTTCATTAATAAACACTTTGTTTTAATCTTGTTCCTACTAAATTATAGCTCATTGATGTTTTTCCTATCTTCTAAAGAGAAAAAATGTCAGGCTAGAGGCTGATCTTTGCTTTCAAAGATGGCTGACACCTTACCTTTAACAAGGAAAGGGCACCGCAGGGTGGCACCATAGACATCGACATGGACTATGAGGGTCCTCTGATGGATGTGGTTAGCCATCAGGAAAAAGAAGGGCTGTCATCACTACCAAGGTTAAAGGGGAAAAATGTGATAGTACAGCAAGACCCGATGGAGGGGACTAGTCGCCTGCCATCCATGATAGCTAAAGCAACCGAGGGCCTAGCCGCTCCCAATGATGAAAGACTACCAAATGCACCAATGTGGAGAACGCAGCTCAGAAACACCATCCACCGAAAGCATAGAGCTTTCTTACGTAAAGAAAGAAATCATGAGAAGGAGGCGGAAAACTTACTCACCCCTATCCCTGAAGGGCATATCTACGATCCAAGCATGAGAGAGACCTCTTCTAGCCTACCTGCTACAGATGATGAGTCTGAATTTGCTATAGAGTCAGAGATACAATGAGTTTCATATGTTCTTTGTACGGGTTGCCTAACATGCAACACCAAGATACCTGCATGTACACCAGCTATAGGGGCATTTGTGGAGTTCCTAGACTACAACATCTTCCACAGGGAGCGCTACAGTACTTTGGAGGTGTACACATCCACCGACGATGGATTTCCGGCTGCTGATCACCCGATGGGGGAGTCGTATATCCCATTGGATACAGAGCCGTATATCCCATTGAACACAGAGTCATATGTTCCGCTGTAGACAGAGGCAACACCAGCTTAAATTCCCACTGATACTGAAATGAGGGAGCATCCTCAACATCCGTCGATCGTCTCCACCACAGAATACTACAAGATGAGTAAAATAAACAAAATGGAATTTGAATTCTCTAAAGAAGTTCAAGGAAGATTTATCAACATACTAGAAGGCTTGGAGCTATACACCAAGGTCTTCTCCGAAAGTGACAAAAGAAGTATTCTCGACTACATTTTTGATCTAAGGGACAGAGTTCAAGTGGGCCTTTTGATAGAAAGAACTTATTCTGAGCCAAGGAAATGAATTCATGGAAAGGGTAGGATCACTATATAATGTGGCTGCTGTTAAAATTTCACCCAAGATAGTCAAGAAAATCCCCTAGGGATTTTTAGGTACGATAAAGTGGACCCACTACCTCCCTTGATAAAATGGATGATAAAGAGAATTGTTTGATGGAGCATAATTCTAGTTGACTTTATTCTCAATAGCTGTATCATCAATATATATGATGAAGGTGACTGCATACCTCTGCATATTGACCATCATGAGTTCATGAGATCTTTTTCACGGTCTCTTTCATGAGAAAAAGCAACATTTTATTCGGAAAAGTGTTAGACATCATTGGCCCCGGTGAGTTCAGAGGATCCGTGGAGATTCTGCTGCTAGTGGGTTCAGTGCTGGTTCTTAAAGGAAACGGAGCAGACATCGCTAAACACTGCATTCCAGGGGTGCGATGCTGTAGGGTGTTTGTAACTTTCCAAAAGATGGATGACAACAAAATGTCACATGAATTTCAACCAGATCTAGAGTTGGAAGAACTATTGTCCTACGAGCTATGAGAGAATTGTACTTCTGAATACATGTAAAGGGAACCCTTGTCCTGGAGCGTGGTTTAGTAGGTCAGCTAAATCAGGAGCTCACCACACCAAAGATGGACACATAGAAGACACCTTTTTGTACTGCAATTCGATACAACAAATATAATGACATATGTACCTGATATGCTCACTTGTTATATGTACCAAGCATGAGATGTTTTCCAGATGTACTTTGGTGCATTCAGCATATTGTGCCTTTTGAGGCTCTAGCCTACACTCAATCTATAACATCTATTGAAGCAGATTAATGAAATATTTTCAAGAAATTTTGTCTGTTTGCTCAATTGCCCTTTTGTGCTATGGAAAAAAGCCACGGACACAAATGTTGGTTCTGAAGTACAATGAACAAAGAACAAAACAATAAAAAACTTAATAATAAAAGTCAAGTAAAACACTCTTTTGAAAATCAATCAACCAATGAAAATTAAATTTTGGAAAACACATTTTGAAAATTAAATGTGATAAAAATAACAAGAAAAGAAAAATAAATCTGTTGAGTTGATTCTCTCGATTTTGGGGTCTCTTACTCTTTGCTCGCGCAACATGATCGTGCTTGTCTGCACTAAATCTCACAAAATTTCAAATATCTTCCTCACCAATGTTAACATTTTCATATGACACATGTATATAGGTTCAACACCACAAACTCTCGGTAAATTATAATTCTCATTTCATAATCAGTCCATAACTTCTTATTCACTCTCTTCGAGGTCGGTCTCTAACTTTTAATCTTATTTTTTAGATTGATCCTTAAATTTCATTTCTCGATTCAGAATCGGTCCCTAACTTCTGATTCCCTCGTTTCAATGTCAGTCCCTAACTTTTGATTCTCTTTTTTGAGATTGATCCTTAAATTTCAATTCTCATTTCAGAATCAGTCCCTAACTTCTGATTCCCTATCTTTAAGGTCGGTCCCTAGCTTCCGATCCTCTTTTTTGAGATTGATCCTTAAATTTCAATTCTCATTTCAGTATCTATTTCTAACTTTTGATTCCCTCACTTTGAGGTTAGTCCCTAACTTTCGATCCTCTTTCTGAGAATGATCCTTAAATTTCAATTCTCATTTCAAAATCAATCCCTAACTTCTGATTCCCTCTCTTCAAGGTAGGTCCCTAACTTTTGATCTTTTTTAAGATTTATCCTTAAATTTCAATTTTCATTTTGAAATCAGTTCCTAACTTCTGATTCCCTCATTTCGAGGCTGGTCCCTAACTTTCGATCCTCTTTTCTGAGATTGATCCTCCTATTCTTGTTTCAGAATCAATCACTAACTTCTAATTCCCTCTCTTCGAGGTCGGTCCTAACTTCCAACCCTCTTTCTGAGAATGATCCCTAAATTTTAATTCTCATTTCAGAATCAGTCCCTTACTTCTGATTCCCTCTCTTCGAGGTCGTTCCCTAACTTCTAATCCTCTTTCTGAGAATGATCCTTAAATTTCAATTTTCATTTCAGAATCAATCCCTAACTTCTGATTCTCTCTCTTCAAGGTCGGCCCCCAACTTCTGACTCTCTTTTTGAGATTGATCTTTAAATTTTGATTCTCATTTTGGAATCAGTCCCTAACTTCTGATTCCCTCCTTTCGAGATCGGTCCCTAACTTCCAATCCTCTTTTTGAGATTTGATCCTTAAATTTTAATTATCATTTTGGAATCAGTCCCTAACTTCTAATTCCCTCCTTTTGAGGTTGGTCCCTAACTTCTGACTCTCTTTCTAAGATTGACACTTAAATTTTGACTGTCACCTTGGGTCAATACCTAAATTATAATTCCCTCTTTTCAAAGTCGATACCTATATTTTGACTCTTCTTTTTGGGATTGATACCCAAATTTCAATTCCTATCTTGGGGTCAGCACCTACATACTGATTCCCATCCTCTATAAACATTTGAAACTTGATGATTTGAAACCCACTCTCCAATTCAATCCCCAGTGAGAGTTTCTACTCTTTGATTTTAATTAAATGCTCACCTATTATATTCCCCAGCAGAAACAACTAGCACTCAAATTCTACACTCCTTTTTAAGTCTATTGACATCAAAGTTTGTATTGATATTCTTGATCTCATCGGGCAACGCCAATACGAGCGGTGTGCTTTGCTTAGCACATCACACTTATTGGGGGTCCGTTTGTTGACCTCACTTTTGGTTGAGGTTTAGTTTTCCTTCTTTAGTTGCCTAAGGTCTAGCCATAGGATTTTCCTGTTGACTATTCCTAAAAGACTAGAAAAAGAACCCTTACCATTAGAAACTCTAAACTCCTCTTTGCTCAACTTGAAGTTTCATATATTGGTCCTAACCTCTAGCACTTAATAGGTGGGGTTAAATTGAGGGAGCTCAAGATGAGTCCCCATATGACTGATTGACCTTAGGGTTGACTTTGAGTGTTGGTCTGGAGCTGGTTCACTCACTTGCACTCACTGTCACTCACCATCACCAATTTTCACTCAAAAACCTAAAATTCAAAATTGTTGACTTTGACCCCTTGATCTTTTGGGAGACTCATGTAGATGGTCCCCTAGACCCACTAGCCCTAGGCTAGGGTTTATCTAAGACCAGTACATGGAGGACCTAAATATGTATCTCATTGGTTCATAGCTCATACATGGTGGTTGACACCCCAATTCTACCAAAAATACCCAATTTGACCTTTTACCCCCAAACTTACCCAAATTACTTAAACACCCCCAAACCCCAAATTTGGCAAAAAATCCCAATTTCACCAAAAAATTACTCAAGTTTGTTAAAAAATCAATTCAAACAATTTTAAAATACCCAAATTACCCAAAACCACCAAAAATTCCAAATTTACCAAAATACCCCAAAAATTACCAAAATTACAAAATTCTCCTTTGGCACTCCAAACTTTCCCAAAACCTCCCAAATAACTCCAAATGTTTCCTAAAGTAATTTGGACCCTGCAATTGACCCAATTTGGCCAATATGACCATTTTGACCAAAACCCACAAAATGTCTTTAAAGGCCTAATTTTCCTAAATTCACCTTAAATGTCCATCAATTTGGTTCTAATTTACCTCAATTTCAGTTTTGAACTCAAATTCACCCTTCATATGACAAAACTAAACCAAATCCAAGCCTAATTGGCTCATGCATTGAGCTCAATCATGATCTAAGTCAAACCTCCAATTTTGGCTCTATGACTTAATCCCACCAAATTAAACCCAATAGCCTATTAATTTGCCCCAATTTGGATGCTAAATTTTTAATAACACTCTTACACACCAAAAATGACCTTAAATTGGTTTAGTGAAGCCTCAATTGCACTTAATTTAAACCCAAGTCTAAAAAAAACCCCAAATTTGACCCAAATTGGCTGTCCCCAAATTCCACCAAATTAAATGCCTTAACCCCAAAATTGGCACCCAATATATGTTGAAACCTCTTCATTACATTACTATAGTCCATTTTCAACAATTAATTTTAACCTCACCCAACCTTAGCCAAACTTAGACCCAAGTCTAGCCCAACATGCCCAAATTTACCAAAATCCCAAAATCCTTCAAATTGAGCTTCCAATTGGACTCAAAATCATTTCAATCCTTCACCAAAAATCTTCATTACAATCATCTACACAATGTTGATCAATTAATTGGGCTAAAAGTCATGGCTAGCGTATTTGATACACCTAAAATATATAGTGTTTTAAGCGATATTTTTATATCTATTTTTGAAATATTGC
>NEWO01001218.1:42536-56339 GCA_003013225.1 Phalaenopsis aphrodite
CATTAAAAGAGGTCTCAATGTTGATAATATGAAATTTAGCTGGTGTTACTAGTTCTCTAACCTTCATAAGTAATGTAATTAATCCAAGAGCTCTCTCTCCTTTTTGGTTGAATCCTCTTAGCATCATTTTATTGGCCATAGGCTCCTGAGCTTCAATGTCCAAATAGACCAATGTCTGTAGACCCATCAAGTTGAGGGATGCTCCAGGAGCTACCAAAACTCTGGAAAACACAAATTTGCCAATGCTAATGGAGATATAGAGTGGACGATTATGTTCGGAGGTACCGAGCAACAAGTATTCATCTATGAAGTTTATCCCAAATTATTCTTTCAACGAGCAAACCTCATCTGAGGATGTGCTGGCTAAATGGGCTAGGCAAATCTCTGGGTCAAGCAAAGCTGTAACAAAAAACTCTCTCATCTCCTTTGATAGGATTAGAGCGTTGTAGATGCTTAATTTGGTCGACAACTTCATAATATTAGCTAGCACATTGTAATCCACTTTGTATGATCCTCCAATTTTTTCTTGGTTATGTGTTTATTCAGCTGGCAGAGGTGGAGGTAGCTCTTCTCGAGTTACTATTTACTATCCTTTATCCGTTGGAGCTGACCTTGAGGGTTTTACTTTCCTGCTACTTAAGTTTACTTTTGTAATTTCTTCTTCTTAAAATCTCGTAGGCAAATCTTCCGGTGTTTCTTCTTTGTCCGAAAGTTCTAAGTTGATAGCAAGTGGTGCACTGTGACACTCGATGATTGGTTCCACACTCCAAGCACTATTGTAAGTGTTGTTGTCGATGTCTTCTTCAGTTTTTTTAACAAGTTCATCAAACTCAAGTACAATTTGAGGATCGTTTTGGGAATCAAGGTCAAAGATATATTGGTTATAATCGATTACGTTACCACTAAAAATAGTTAAAACGTAGCCAAAATATAATCATTATATTCATAAGACCATAGAGGGACAAAAAGATAATCATACAAGGTCAGGGGGTCGAGGACTTTCTTCCCCAAATCTAAGATAACTAATCTAGCAGAGGTAGCCCCCATCCTACCCCTCGTGCTATGAATCTTCATGGTGGTATTCTTCTTCTTCCTTTTTAACGGTGACAGCATTTCTTGCAAAATCTTCATCTCAAACTTGGCAATCTGAAAACTCTAATGGGAGGCTTGTCTTGAAGCATTATGAATTTGGTTCAATATTTTCTTGAATGGATTTGCTTCAGAATTTACTTCATCCATCTTTTCCAGTATATGGGTCAATCGCAGAGACTAGCTCAGCCAAAATCATATTTATTCAACCTTTTTTGGGTTCTTTTAAATATTTATTCAGGTTTGTTATATTTCCTTCTTTAAGTTTTCTTTCAAGCCAATCTTTGAAGGCGAAACAATCTTCTATAGTATGTCCTAAAAATCTATGATATGAAAAATAATTGGGTTGATCCTTCTTGTCGACCTCTTTAGGTTTTTTCGGATTAGGTAATTTGAATTTAGGCTATTTCATCAGACTTTTGAACATTTTGGATACTGCTTTGTCTTTGAAGGAATGTGCCACTTTCTGTCTTTCTGCCAAAGACATTCTCTTATTCTCTGCTCGTTATGATCCTCCCTGAGGGGATCGCTAGCTAGAATAGCCATACTATTATGTCTGTTGTTGAGCATGCTGCGATGATGACTGACGAGAATTTTCAGCATGTATCTTCATCAGTTGCTTTCCTTTATCGACTATTTCCGTTGTTCTACATTTCTTTTCAAATATCCTGGTTTTCTTGGACTTCTTGGACTTCTCATGAGAATCCATGTGTTTAACTTCTTCTTGAAGATTGCTAGCTTTGTTGAGTAGCTTCTGGAAGGATTTAATGGTGAGCCCTTGAGCATGAAAGCTGCCAGACCATGGATGCTCTTGAGTAAGATCTTGATCACATGATGTTCCTGTAGCTGAGGTTCACATTTCATGCTAAGGTTTCTCCATCTCAAAATATAGTCCACTAAATTCTCATTAGGCATCTGCTTCTCTATTAAGAGATCCTCAATAGACACATAATGTTGTACTCCAACAAATCTTTTTACAAACAATTTTTCTTGTTTGGCGAATGTCTTTACTAATTCAGTGGGTAGTTCAGCATACCAATCAAAAGTGATCCTTGACAGGCTGCTGACAAACTGTCGAAAGAGTAGAGCTTTGTTTTCTCCAATATTACCACGACTGGCTAGGAAATGTGCTATATGTTGCCTGAGATTTCCAGTCCCATCAAATATCTTAAAGTTTGGCGACAAAAAACCCTTAGAATAGGGTACAACATCAAACTCCTCCCGATAAGTTCTACCCTTTAGAATTAATGTACCACCCTTAGATTGGGCTTAAGCCTCTTGAACATGTTCAACCATTTGCTTAAATTCTTTTTTTGGTATGATGCTCGATGGAGAATCCTTCTTTTGTTGGTCATCAATATTTGTTGAGGCAACTTCTCTCCTTTCATCTGTAATGTGTATAATCTCGGATTGATTAACTTCTGGAGAGGCTAACTGTGGGGGTTGAGACTGTCCTTGAGCTGTGGCCATGGCGGCCATAGCAGCTGCCATCTCTTCCATTCTTTTCTCCATTTGGCTGATTTGCTCATCCCTTAGGAAAATAGCCCTATGCAGCTCATCTACGGCTTTCTCTTCGACGAGAGGTTGAGTGTCGCACGCAGGTGAAGCGGTTCTAGTCTCGATGACATGGATATCCATGAAATCTTCATTGAGGTAATCATTAAAGTTAAAGTCATCATCATCATTATCATAAATGGAAACACTATGTTTTCGGGCTAACTCGAAAATCTCGACCCTGAGCTTTTCGACCTTTTCTTCAATTATTGATTCTTATAGCATCTTGAGATCTGGGAGACTTTGTTGGACATCCTCCACTTATTTATCCATCTCGCTAGCAATTGCTATGAAAATGTTGGATACTTCAAACCCTAGCTTCATTCCATGATCGTGCCTTGTAGGCCTACTGGACCGTATCGGTATGGCAACCTTGGGTACCCATACCTTTTTTCTTTGATGATGATGTCTTGAGACGGAGTGTCTTAGCAGAAGCATCAACATGTCAAAGAGATGTATGCTCCCCATGGTGCGGACCAGATACGATACTGGGTAACCTCTTTGAATTTTCCTTCGGAGTTTTACAAATATCATTGTGACTGGTAATCGGTAGAATTCTTGGACCAAAACATGACTTAACTGGTGGACGACCCGTGAGTCTTGTGGCAGTAGAACAGTAGTATCGATGGTAGTGATAATTCTGCTTCCCAAGAAGACCTAGATATGAATGCGAGCAGACAAAGTTTTAGCTGATTTCTGAGATCGTATGGTAGCTCTGACGTTCCTTAGAACTTCTTTCTTCATGTGAGGGGATACTGCATGTCCCACTTGTTTGAGTAACTCACAAACTCAACAACCCTCTTTGGTAGCTAGTATCTGAATAAATGCACTTACTCGAGTGATAGGAGTGAGCATCTTTATCTCCGCACCATGTCCATGAGGTGATAGTAAAGTAGCAAAATTCTTATGGATAATTTCGTACCCATTAGTATTAAATAATGGGTGGAACTTACTCCCTTGCAGAAGTGGGTAGAGTTCTGGCAAAGCTGACTCCTCCTGGTGAGGAACTGCATCAATAGATACTTCCTCAGAAATCTGGGCTTTAGTAACCTTTCAAACCTTCTGGCTGTGGTTTCTCCTTTGGGTTTGAGTTAACGGTGAGTCTTCGAACTCGATTCTATTTCAAGTACTGGCTGTAGAACAACCAATACTTCAGTCAGGTCTTCAACGATCATAACTTCTTTTCCCTTAGCAGAAACGAGAACAACCGGCTTGTTAGGTGCTGCAATAGCAGTAATCTTGACCTTCTTGTAAGAAGGGAAATCCTGAGGTCAGTTCAGGTTAAATTCAGTGGACGATTCCTAAACCTCTGGAGCGACAAATTTCATTATTACGAATAGGGCTTTCCTGAGGACAATCTCGAGATCTTCAAATCCTGCTCCGAACTTGATGGTGGGAGCAACATTGTGAGTGTCGCAGCTTGTCGACGGGTTGTAAGAAAAAGTGAGCATCAGGAACTCCAGCAACAGCTTCAAAAAAAGAAAGCTCTGGGGCTAGTTATTTGTCCAACACCTCGTAATCTCAATGCTAGCACTAAAGATTAACAGGAGTCGACATGTAGACCAAGTAAGTCTTTATTTAATTTGCAGAGATTTTAAAATTTTAGTAAAATTAATTTGAAAGTAGAAATTTTTAATTAATAGAAGGAAATTAAAGAGTGCACGTAGCACTACATAGTTTGATTTAACTTACAAAATAACAAATCAAACTTGAAATAGAAAAAGTGAAGTTCCAAACCTAATGCGGGACCAACTTAACAACGCACAATGCCCAGTTGGAACTAGTCCACCAACACACCTATTGGGGGTCCAACCCCACATGAAGATTAAAATGTCCTTAATGGCCTCCTGAACCTCCCTGTTCAAAGGTGATTGAACAGACGGTCATGAAGTCCAAAAGAGTTGACCGTACTTTCCCAAGATAGAAATGGGTAAAGCATGCCAACAGAAAAATGGTAATTTGGTCTAAGAGGGACATGGACACATTACCAATGTGTGAAGTTAAGTTTCCCTGATTAAATGGAGAAAGAAGCTCATCCCCAGCAGAGTCGCCAGGAGCTGCCGACACTATTTTAGGTGCGGAGTTGCCATTTGGAAGCTGTCGATCGCCAGAATCAAAATCATGTCTCCCACTTTGGAAAGTCGTTTAATATACATATATATATAAGTTTAGAAAAATTATGAAATCAAACCGACGCCAAATTTTTCACAGTTTATATGAAAGACCACTATACCTCAAACTCTGTATCTGTCTCGAAAGACAAACACAAAACTTAAGGGTGTGGCTCGATCAAACAAACTAAGAAATATATGACATTCATTTGGTCTATGAAACCAATTTATTTGCTAACAAGTTCCCTTATTTAATATAAGGAATTAAATATGGTTTATATTAAGTTGGGTTCGGAAAAGCTTCCTATAAGGGAGAGCCCCTATAGTTAATTACATCTTGATAACAAAAGTCGGCTAAGAAAACTCTCGATAAAAATAAAGGAATATTATCATCAAAGAGGTCAAAAGGATAGGACTTTTTAACGAGATCGGACAAAGAGGTGTGAAAGGGGAATGACTCAATTTTGAACATTTATAGTAGAATCTAAAGGAAAAAAAACTAGAGGGATGTCACAGATCCTGAGGAGAACCTCAGTGAATTCCCAAGATATCCTATGGTTTGGCTTCGGTTTTGAGGAGAAATATTTAAATGTTTCATCCTACCAATTTTGCTAGTTTAGGACTTACAATCGTGTGAAATTATCATACAAATAACCTGGAATATGTGAGGATTTAGGTCAAAATCCTAAGACGAGTTAGGGCTTGTAATGTACTACAAAGCTATACAAAGGACTAAAGATATGTTGAGAATTTATGTTGCATAAGCAAACAACCTCAAAAGCCTATGGCTCGGTATTTAATTCTTAAGAAAGATATGTTGTTATAGATCCTCCTGTTGTTGAAGATGGTTGTGTTGCCCACAATGCTAGCTCCAAGCTCCTCGTCAAGATGATTTTAAGCTTTCTAGTGTGTCAAGTTGTGATGTCAAATCAGATGCCCCTGTGATTATGGTTCTTTAAGTATTATGGGGCATATTAAAGTTAATTAGAGAGACACCGGTTAAGATAGTTCGGTTCCTTCGTTCTGATACCACTATTTTTTATTGGATTCACTTAGTCCAAATAAAATTACTAAACTCAACTTAATGAGTTTCATACTTTCATTTAGACCGTGGGAAGTCTCATTAGCGACTGTAGGTTACCTCCTCCGATGGATTCTCAATCATCCGATAGAGACATCGTAATTTAGTTGCAATTGTTGTTTTGTGATGTTTGTGATTAAATTTTGAGTTTTCATATATTTTGAATGTTGTGGTGGTGAATTTTATCTTGGTTGATTTTAGTTTTGGTTTTGGCTTCACGGCCATCCTAGCAGTTTTCGTTTTCATGTAGGGTTACATAATTGTTTAGCATGCAAGTTTATATGCATAAAAGTATAGCGTGGAAAGTAAAAGAGAAAGTGGTACTGTAAACTGTAAAAGAGTACCTGTCGAGTCTTCCCTTTCCACCACCTAAAAGGTCAGTACTTGCATTACATGTATATAATGTTGCAAGGAATTTAAATTGCATGAGTAGATGAAGGTTTAGCTACCTAACCCCACTTATGATTCTATTGAATCTCAGGAGATCTTAGTGGCTGATTTTGAAACAAACTATGACAAGTTCAATTTATTCTTCAGAATGTTAAATAGATTTCAAAATGCTTCAGGCATGACCCCGGATCAATTTGGAGATTTCTTGAAATATTCTGAGTTCATTTTGGACTTATCATATCATTCTATTAATCATCCGAGGTTAAAGTGTAACTACCCCATTGCTTAGTGAAACTTGATAATTTATTTATCCCGAGGAAATGATACTTGATTAAGCAATTGATGTTTCATTTAAGATTTATGTGAATGGATTCCCCAAAGGCAATCTTAAGTCATATAAAGATTAGGTGCCCACAATTAAGGTCAGGCTTGTAGTGTTTAAAAATATTAATCACCCATCAAATTATTTTTTGAATTCGATCAATTGAGTTTAGACATCGAGCCTATGTCACTATTTAGCCCTTAACAATGTAAATGATGTGTATTCTTATCAAATGGTCAAACCATCGTCAAATTTGGGCTTAAGAAAAGTAAATTTTCATCTTTCCGGCTTAAGCCCATCACTTGAGAATCGTTTGAACTTACTTGACTTCCGAGTCATGAAGATTATGAGATTTATAATCTTGTTGATGTTGTGCAAAGGTGGTGAGTGATTTTCTACCTTTTAATCCCATTATATTTCAATCATGCAAACATGCTTATTAAGATCAAAATTACCCATTTTTCCTTAGTTAATCCTAAATTTTTATTAAGGCACCAAAGTCTAAAATGACCATTTTGCCCATGGGGCACTTTACCTCGTAACTTATTAAACACAACTCAAATGACTTTGAGCATTTAGAGTGTCATATCCTTGAGGTAATTACAATGTTTAAAGGAGAATATGTGAACATCTCAAATTTTAATTTATTTTAATTTAATTTAATTTAATTATTTATTTAAAATTAGAAAATAAGATTTTTAGAAACTAACTTATTTAACTTCCCAAGATAAAGTTTTTATTTATGAGAAAATTATTAGAGGTTTCTCTAAGTCAGAGAAATACTTGGGCAAAATTTCATGGTCTTTTGAATTAATTTATTATAATTAATTTAATGGGAAAATAAGGAAAATCCACTTTTAAGCCTTAAAAAAAACTTGTTTTTAACTTAGGAAAAATTAGAAAAAATATTTTAATGAGTCCCAAGTGATCAGAGAACAATTAGGCACATTTTGAAACATTTTGGTATTTTTGGGATTTTTAATTAATTTAATTATTTTAAATCCAAAATAAGGCAAAAAAAAGTATTTTACAAAAAATAACTTTTTTTTTCTAAGTGCTCCTAATCACAAGAAACTTAAAAAACCACTTTTCATAAATTTTTCAAGTGTATTTAATTTATTATAAATAGTTTTGTACAAAAATACAAGGTTTCATTTAAATCAACTTTAGAGCTTAAACTTAGCCAAATAATTTTCAATGTTTTGCAGTGAATAAACATAATTTTTATGAACAATATGGGATTGATTTTGTCAAATTTTTATACATATTTAATTTACATAAATTAATACAAGATATTTACATTTAATTAAACATAGAAATTCACAGGATAATTCAAAGCATCATGACATTTTTCCCAGAATTCTCTGACCATACGAAACCTACTAAAATTATTCCCATAATTTCAAAATGATATTTTGATGTATATAATTAAAATAAGCCAAAATGGTCACTCTAGCTTGAAAATTAGGGATAAAAGTATAAATATGTCCTCTAACCTTGGAAAAATTAGAAGACATGGCCTCTATCACGAGGAATAAACCCTAAAAGTTTCAAGCCTTGGTGAGCAACATTTAATCATGGAGAATTAAAATACCATAGAGGGTATTTAATTCATTAAAAATCATATGTTTGCCAAATAATTTATATTTTTAGTACACATTATTCTCCCCTATTTACTGAGCAAGAGGGTATTTTTCATTTATTTTTAAGATTTTTCTAGAGAAAGATATGGATTTTTGAAATTTAACCATTTAAAATAATTCAAAAATCCCTATTTTTCTAATTATTCATTACGACGCCAACTCATTCTACGATGACTCCCAACTCATTCGTGGTGCACTCTCATTTGATTTCATCATCCACTTCAGCGGCCACGCGGCGCGCGGTTCACGCACCATCCGCTCGTCTGGCTTGATCTCCTCTGTTGGTTGGATACTTTCGCGATTTGACGACTCTATTATCATCCTCAAGTGACCTAACCCGTAAGCCGTTCACACTAAAACTTTAAGATCTTCATGTAGACTCAACCAAATTGCATAGGTTTAATTTCTAAACCTTCATCTTCTCAAGAAGAACACATATATAAGGTTAATCAAGTATGAAACCAAGCCATTACAGATGGAGAATGAAAATAAGCTCGGGCTAGGGGTTGGATTTCAATACCTTTATCTAAGAGGGGATACTTCAATCAGATGGTTGTTGTAGCTTCAATTGGGCCCAACAAACCTCAGGATGAAGTCTCAAGCCCTGGTGAATTGTCTAGGTATGAATTTGATCAAATTGGATTTTAGGTGTTGGTTTAGAGCTAGATTAGAGGATGTTCGAGAGGGGGCTGTTTTAGGGAATCAACTTCTTTCACTGTGGTGGAGGGGAGAGATCTGTCCTAGCTTTAGGGTAAATTTCGGTGGAGAAATTGGCTATAAGCGGTGGCTAGCAATGGTTGATAGCAAGGGGATTGCATTTGGGATGGTTGGAGAAGCTCTGGTGAAATTTTGGCAGAGTTTCCTTAAGGTTCCAAGAACTCCTCTCTTTGGGCATCGAGACCTCCATTTAAAGCCATGGCTGCCTGGTGGAGCTCACGGCTGAGAATAGAGTGCTAAAGCTTACTGCGGTGGAGGGAAGAAAGGCTTTAATGGCCAATGGGAGTGAGCCAAGAAAGAGAGGTTCAATGTTGGGTTTTGGCCACTTAGGGCTCCCTTGCGTTGGCTTTTTTCGGCGGCTAAGGAGGTGACTGGCCAGGGTATGGTCACTTCTTGGCTCAGGGAGGCCAGAGGGTGCTTAATGACGGTTAACTCTTAAGGGTAAGTGATGATGGAGGATATATTTGAGTTTAGGCCAAATGTTGGGTGAAATCCATCAAGTTAAGGGACCATTGGTCCATAGCTCACCTTGTTTGGTTTATGTGGGTTTAACCTAGTTCATAGGGTGTATTTGGCGGTTGTGGTATCATTAATTTGGTAGCTTAGGCACCACTAAGTCAATTTTGGTGAAGGTATTCAATTTGGGTCAAAATGGCTAGAAGTTGAGTTTAGGTTAGGCTAGCCATGATATTGAGTTCAATTAATTGATCAATATGGTATAAATGATTGTCATAAAGGTTTTTGGTGAAGGATTGAAGCAATTTTGAGTTCAATTGGAAGCTCAATTTGAAGGATTTGGGGATTTTGGTCAATTTGGGCATGTTGGACTAGTCTTGGGTCTAGGTTGGGCTATGGTTGATCTAAGCATAAATTGGTTGTTCAATATGGTCTATAGGAATATCATGAAGAGTTTTCAACATAAATTGGGTGTCAATTTTGGGGTTAGGGTGGGGATATAGCCAATTTGGGGATTTTTGGACTTAGGTTAAAATTAAGTGAAATTGAGGCTAGGCCATGGTCAATTGAAGATCCAATTTGATGTGTAGGATTGTTAGAAAGAATTTAGGATTCAAATTGGGGAAATTGAGTGGATCATATGGTTCAATTAGGTGATATTAAGTCATAGAGCTAAAATTGGGGGGGGGGTTGATTTAGACCAAAATTGAGCTCAAAGCATGGGCCAATTAGGCTTAGATTTGGTTTTTTATTGGTCATATGAAAAGTGAATTTGAGTTTAGAATTTAGATTGAGGGGAATTGGGGCCAAATTGATGGACATTTGGGATGAATTTGGGTAAAATTGGGCCTTTAAAGACAAATTGGGGGTTCTGGTCAAAATGGTCAAATCAATCAAATTGGGTTCAGTTGAAGGGTCCCGATTGGTTTTGGAGACATTTGAAGTAATTTTGAATGTTTTGGGAAAGTTTGGGGTGCCAAGGCCATTTTTATAATTTTGGCAAATTTTAGGGGTTATTTGGTAAATTTGGCAATTTTGGGTGAATTTGGGTATTTGGAAATGGTTTGAAATGATTTTTGAACAAATTTGGGTTTTTTGGGTGAATTTGGGAATTTTGGCCAAATTTAGGTTTTCAAGGGCATTTAGGTGATTTGGGTGGATTTAGGGAATAAGGCCAAATTGGAAATTTTGGTAGAATTGGGGTGTCATCCACCCTATATGAGCTATGGACCAATGAAACCCCAATTTGGGTCCTTCATGTACTGGTCTTAGCTAAACCCTAGCCTGAGGCCAGTGGGTCTAGGGGACCATCTACATGAGTCTCCCAAAAGATCAAGGGATCAAAGCCAACAATTTTGGGTTTAGGGTTGTGAGTGGATATAGGTGATAGTGAGTGTCGTAGTTCCATACTAACACCTGGAGTAAGCCCTAAGGTCAAGCAGTTGGGGGCATTTCTTGAGATCCTCCATACTTACCCCACTTACTATGTGCTAGAGGTTATGACTAATATATGGAACTTCAAGTTGAACGAGGAAGAGTTTGGAATTTCTAAAGGTGAGGGTTCCTTTTCTAGTTTTCTAGGAATAGTCGACAGGAAAGTCTTATGGCTATAACTTAGGCTACTAAAGAGGGAAAACAAAACCTCAACCAAAAGTGAGGTCAACAATGGATAAAATGAGAACAATTTTTTTCAGGGATCTAAATGAATGAAAGGTAGGAGATGTCACTGATGTGAGAGAAATCTTGGTGACTTCTCAAACTATCCTACTATTTGGCTTCAATTTTGAGGAGTATTATTTAATATTTCATCCTTCCAGTTTTATTAACTAGGGTTTACACTTGCATGACATGATCACACAATTAGCCTAGAAGATAAAAGGGTTTATGTTATAACGAACGACAATCTCAGAGCCTAAAGCTATTTACGGCTTAATTATCACAACATGATTATACAAAAGCCTAAAGATAAGTTGAAGATTTATGTCGCATTAGATGAGCTACTTCAAAATTCTTTGGCTTGTTATTAATTCTGAGGAAAGATTTGTTGTTGTAGAACGATTTGCTCTTTCGAAGTTGTTCTTTTGTCCATTCTTATCTTATTTCCCACAGAGTTAGCTCCAAGCTCCTCATTAAAGTGATTGTCCCAGGTTCAAGGTTTAAGGTTTTAGAGTTTTAATGTTACGTTTTGTTATCGTTCAAGTATTATTTGGGGATTAAAGTTGATTAGAGCGACGCCGGTTAGGATCCCACAGTTCTCTCATTTTGATGCCATTATTTTCTTTTAATTTTACTTGGTCTAAGCAAGTTGTTAAACTCATTTAAACTTTAAAGATATGATTAGCAACTGTAGGCTACCTCATCTGAAGGACTCCCTTAAATTCAAAATGACGTATTAAGTTTGTTTGTTTATTTTAAAAAAAAAATGTTCAAGTTTAACTTTGAAAAAAAATTATCTTAATTTTGAAAGTTTTTTGTTTTGAAATTTTAAAATTATTTCAACCAATTATGCATAGATTATTAAAGTAGTGGTATATTTTAGTAAAAAAATGTTGATAAATAAACTATAAATGCATACATGTCATCTTCTTGCTACCTCCGCTGAAATGTCAGCATTCATGATCATACATGTATTTAAAAGTGCGAAGTAAAAAAGAAACAACTGCTAAGTAGCAAGGAAGCCTTAATAATTTAAATTCCAAAAAGACCACAATTCTTAACTTGGTGGGTTTCTAGAGATTTTAAGGTTGATTTTCTTAAACAAAGCATAATAAGTTCAGTTGTTCTCTAAAATATTCATTAGATTATAAAAGTGTTCGGGGCATAACCCTAAGCAACTTTTAAGAATCTCTTATACCATTTAAAGTTTGTTTGAACTTAAAATGTTGTTGAATAGGTCACCCCAAAGTTCATTAGGTTTAAGTTGCGCTCAGTTCTATACCTCAATTAACCCATAATAAGAGGGATAGGAAAATTTGATCGTACAGTGTTTGAAGGGGATTTATTATGAGTTATCTTCCAACTGACCCCACCCTCAAATATCATTAGATTAAACTTAGCTCACTACAAAGCTCATAATTCATTAAGGGTGGATGTGTAATTTCAGAAAAAAATTCATATTAATAACATTTAATTAAAATATTAAACTATAACTCAACCATTGATTTGGGACTCAAGGTTAGTAAGTTATTGACTTCTTGACTTATGTCCCAACATTTAGATTATTCAAAATAATTTCTTCTTCCAAATTTTAACAATTTGGATAGTTACAATCATACCCTTCTTTCGTAAAAGTGAAGGTCAATGGTTTCTACCTTTTACCCCTCATGTTTCAATCACTTTGGAATGTTGCTTAGGATCAAAATATTGTATTTTAATTTTTTAACCCATCCTAAACTTTAATTAGGGGTGAAAGGTGTAAATTACAATTTTGCCCCCTAAGGTTAAAATCTTCATAAAATTTTTAGATTAATTTATATGGGCTTGGAAATTTGCTGACTTATCTCTCATGTGTTAATTGATATACCAGAGAGGAAATGATATTTTTTTATCTTTATTTTAATTCATATAACCATTTTAGACAAAAAAATTAGAGATTCCAATGTTGATTCATATAGTGAATCAAGGTAAAATTTATGTCTTAAGCAAATTATTGGAGATTCACCTCAATTAGATGAGTACTTGGAGTAGATTCCATGAATTTTTGAATTATACTTTTAATTTTTTAAATTATTTCTTTATTTTGGTGGTTAATGAAATAAAAAATATATTTTATTTTAGAAAATCAATTATATATTTTTCATTGATCCCTCTTACTTGAAGGAACTCAAAGAAACTTATTATATATATATGTTTTAAATTTATTTTATTTTTTATAATTATTTAAGTGAAAAATTAGGGAAAATACATTTTAGGCATTCAAAAATTCATAACTTCATTATGAAAATTAGGAAAAATATTCTAATTGGTCCTAATTGGTAAGGTAACAATATGTGACATTTTGGTACATTTTTATATTTTTTGTGATTTTTGGAATTTTTAAATTACTATTAAATTAGAAATAAACTTAAAAATGAAGTATTTATTTTAACATCAATTTTACTTTTCTTAAATGCCTCTGGTTCTGAGGAACCCTCCGAACAACTTTTCAAAATTTTTAGAAAAAAATACTTTGATATTAAAGATAATTTAAATGGGTCTCAAATTTTTACAGAGGCTTAATATACTCATTATCTTCAATGTGGACCAATTTTTGTGATCTTTTGGATTATATTTTATTATTTAATTTTTAATGGGTTTTAATGACTTAAATCAGGAATTTATACTTTAAAAACAATTAAACATAGGTTTTATTTTTCTTGTGCTCCTCTGACCACAGTGAACTTACCAAAAAAAAGCTCATATTTCTGTCATTTATATTTATATAACTATTTTAAGCAAAAG
>NEWO01001218.1:67157-78122 GCA_003013225.1 Phalaenopsis aphrodite
AATTTTTATGACGAAGAGTTAAAGTTTAAGAAAGCATCATTTCCCTTTACAATGAGTATATGGATTGTGAAGAAATTAAAATTATTTCAAAATATTATATATATTGTTTTGTGCCAAATAGAAGAAATCCTATTCTTTACGCTCTTCTGAGTGCAAAAAGAACATTGACTAATCCAGAGTTTGGTCCTAATTCCATGGTTAAGCTGGGAGGATACAGGCTGACACTCAAGAGGTTCCACTACTCCCTCACCCGAGGGCTAATAATCTCGCATCAATTTCTAATCAACTAGACCAAATTTGGGATTTTAAACGGTCACTTTAAAATCTCCATATCTACATCCAACAAAGTATATTTCCATATTTATTTGCACTCAACTCCATGGATGACATCCCCTCTCAATGAAATCAAATGTGATTCTCACCATGTTTTAGAAATCATAGCCCTTTTGGAATATATGCTTCTCAACACATTTTAACATTTCAATTGGCCAGATCAAAAATTAAATGAAGATTGGAGTTTAAATTATCACAAATTATTGACATTTAAAATAATATAAAATAAAATCAATTCTTCACAAAATCATATCTCAAAGTAAGGAGAAGGATAAAGAATATTACTCAAAATTCATGAGAATGATACAACAAAATACGAATTTCATATATAGAAATAAATTTACAATACAAAAGAAATAAAAGACAACTTATCTCACAATCATTCCCAAGCAAATCCCTAGAAATTCTCTCCAAGCCTTTCTCTCTTTACAAGCACTCTCAATTTTCTCTTAGATGTGCAATGAAGAAGAAATCTCTCACCTTCCATCTCCTTTTACAATCCTTAAAGAAAATCTCCAAGACCTTGACTTTCTCTCTCTCTCAAACTATCTTGTCATCCCCCTTACACACCACACTCACAAACTCTCCAAAACCTCTCTTTTATTAAAGGCTGCCTACCTCTATAAAGAATTTAAAATTCTCTCCAAAATTCTAACCAAAAGTTACCCCTTTTGAATTCAAAAGACATATCCATTGATCCAAGAGATGAATCCCTTCGTAAAAGAAACTTATAAAGTGTCTCGATGCGTTGAATCACTCCAATGGGTGTTTAGAACAAGTGTCCCTTTTAAAATTCTTTGAAAATTTGTCCCAAATGCATTAATCTACAAAAATTCATCTCTACCGCATCTAGCGCTGGTTCTGGCGCATCAGGCGCTAACTTGCTTAAGACCTTGAAGTTTTGGGTTTTGGCGCTCCAGTTGCCAAATCTGACACTTCTGCCACCAACTCTATTTCCAATGGTGCTTCTGATACCAATCTGGCATATCATGTGCCAGCTCTCTATAAAATAGAGCTTATGGTGCATCAGGCACCAAATATCCAAAAATTCACTGTTTTAGCTCCAAATTTCATCTTTTTTGCTCCAAATACCTAAAATTGATATACCTCCAATAAAAATATGAAAATACATATCTTTAAAGTGCAATATCACCAAAAAGAAGCATAAAATAGATACTTAAAACAACATATTATTTTTTTGTATCAAAATCCCCCAAACTTAAATGTTACTTGTCCTTAAGTGACACTTTTACTACATAAAAGCACATGGCTTAGGATAGAGATTAACTTAAAACTCCAATAATTAAGTTTAATAAAAAAATAATAATATTTAAGAAAAATATAATAACTTAGATTTAAAATCTAATTCTAAGTGTACTTAGTAATCAAATTTAAGATTTCTGAATCTCTATGTATGCCAAGAAAAATTGCAATTTGTCATATTAAGGATACTTAGAACATTCATATGAAAAGAACTCATGAAAACTTTACTAGTAGTGCTATTAATACTTCAATACAAGTTTTGAAAATGAAATAATGTCTTTCCTTAATTTGAGTCAAGTGAAGCCAATTTTTTGATTAGGCATCTCCTCAAGCTTCTTCTCACTCATTTTTCTTTGCTTTTCTTTTCTTTTTCTTTTAATTTTTTTCTTCTTCTTTTGGGATCTTTTCAAATCCTTTCTTTTCTTTTTATTTTTCAAGTGAGGTTACTATATTTGGATAGCCTTTAAAAATTTTGAACTTTACTATCCTTTTCTTAAAGTCAAAACTCTTCACTTTTCCTTACGTTATAAATTCATATTAGTTTATGATTTTTCATAAAGTTTCATTCTTTCCTTCTTACATGAAACTCTAAAAATCTTAATACTTCAAAAATACAATTTCCTTTACTTTAAATAACAAAACATAATTTTATCTTTTCATACCAAATATCCTTAACTTAAAAATTGACCTTCATTATTAAAAACTTTTACCTAAATTTACCATAAGATTCATAAACATAAGCAGTCATTTAATGTTAAATCTTAATATCCCAGGTCTTGTTAATTTAAAAAAAAACAGTTAATTGAGGACAAATAAAATTTAGTTTACTTCTTTTTAGAAGAAATTTTTCCTTCCCCCAAACTTAAGTTTTTAAGTGATTTAAAAATGTTTTAGTACAAAATTTACTAGGTGAAAGGAAATAATAAATGCATAAAAATAAAATCAAACTTGTAGAGGATTTTTGAATATGAAACTGTGCTCTGGTATACTGCAGGTACTAACTTTAAAAATATCCACAAACTTTAAAGCATTAAATGAAACATATTACATTATAAAGAATTTTTTGAGAATTAAAAGTAGGAACAAACACTGAAAATACTAAAAATTCAAAAAATGTAAAAATCTACAATTTTGGTTCACAACACAAAATGAAAGTTTTTACCACAACTGTCTCAAACGACATCAAATAACAACATAATCAAAAATAATAAACAAACAAGAAAAATAAACGAAACTCCTAAGAATATCAGTCCTCATCGCCTTCCTCATCATCATCATCATCATCTTCTTCTTCTTCTTCATGAATAGGAGCATAAGGGCTGAAGCTGAGGCAAGTTGAAAATTCCACATTGTATTCACCCCTAAGATATCTAACCATAGCTACCTTGAAATCTATTTCAAGTTGAACTCTCCTATGCGCATACTCATCATTATAAGCATTTCTTGCTTCAACTTATCGAATTTGATTCTGTATATTAACTATTTCCATTTGTTGAATTATAAGCTGCCCCATAATATTTTTAAGTGAAGCAAAGGGTGATGTAGATGCCTCTGCAGCTGATGTCGAAGGTCTATCAATACCTCCACTCCTAAACTCAACAAATGATTCAACTCTTTGAACCATATGCTTTCCAATAAGATTTTGTGGCTGCATCCTTTCCTTGTTTCTATGGGACTCTACTCCTGATTGCTAACATAAAGAGAAAATCAAGGTAGGGTAACCCAAACCACTAGTTGTAGCACTACTAGCTATAATCCGAGCATGATGAACTATAAGAGCACTAGCGTCTACTGCTTTCATTTTTTGAATAGATAAGTTTAGCACAATTCTATCCTTCATTACTTTGCTTAGATGATTTATTGACAATAATTTAGTAGAGATGAATTGGCTTCGTACTTTTGACTCAATAGTCATCATGGAAGCAGAGAAGTTAACTTTCTTATTATTTTTAATCTTTCTTTCTCCTCTTCCATCAGTTAGAAAAGTAATCACTTCATTAGTGACGAATCAATCATCACGAATGCACCATATTCATAATTGAATACATTTCTCAGCCATAAAAAGCATTGATCTTTTCTCTTCAAAATTCAACTTGCTTAACTCTCACAAGAATGTGATCGTCAATGGTAAAACTCAAGTTAGCATAAAACTCCTGAATCATAGGTACAATCACTACTGCAGTGAAGTAGCAAAACCTCTCCCAATTTCTGGCATTGATCAAACTCTCGATCTCTCCATCTGGGTTAGCTAATGTCTGTTCCTGGATCAAATTTCTTGTTTCCATTTGAGTGTTATAATAATGTCGGGCTTTAAAATTCACAAATCTCATTGTGACAAAATCATCTTTCAACTTTCCTCTCTTTACTCGTGGAGCTATTGCAATTTCCATGAAAATCCAAATAAATTAAAAAATAAAAAATCTAACTCACCAAGTAAGATTGTTTGGTAAGGAATTTTTCACCATGAGTTTTCTTCAAGATTTTCCATAAAAAATCTAAAATTTTGGATCTACATGGTGAAAATAAAAAATTTCTAGGTTAAAGTGAATCTCTTACAAAAAGAAGAAGAAATCTAAGATCTTGGGCCTCCAAAATCTTCTCTAATGCATACAACGTGAAGCCTTAGGTCACAGTTTAGAGGTAGGAGACGACCCAAGTAGTAAAAATGGAGTTTTACTATCCAATTTTGTGAATTTTTTGGCAATCTAGCTTTTTTGGGAGTTTGGCACTTCTAACGCCAAATCTGGTGCATCATGCGCTAACTCTCTATAAACTGGTGCTTCAGGCATGTTGACCTCACTTTTGGTTGAGGTCTAGTTTCCTCCTTAGCAGCCTAAGGTCTAACCATAAGACTTTCCTGTTGACTATTCCTAGATGACTAGAAAAAGAACTCTCACCATTAGAAGTTCTAAAATCTTTCCTGCTCAACTTGAAGTTCCACATATTGGTCCTGACCTCTAGCACTTAATAGGTGGGTTCAATAAGAGGGAGCTCAAAGGGCATCCCTATAAGACTACTTGGCCTTAAGGTTGACCATAGGTGTTGGTTTGGAGCTAGTTCACTCGCTTACACTCACTTGCACACCACATCCCACTCACAAACCCAAACCCAAACATGTTAGCTTTAATCCCTTGATCTTTTGGGAGACTCATGTAGATGGTCATCTAGACCCACTAGCCCAAGGATAAGATATAGCTAAGACCATTACATGAAGGACCCAAAGTAAAGGATTACACTGGTCCATAGCTCAAGTTGGGTGGTTGGCAATCCAATTTTTACCAAAGTACCCACTTAGCTTTTACCCCCAAACCTTAAATTTGACCAAAATTCCCAAAATTACTCAAACTACCTAATTCTTCTTAAAAATCATTTCACACCATTCCAAACTCCCCAAATTGCCCAAAACCTCCCAAATTTTTTAAAATTCTCAAAATACCCCCTAATTTTGCCAAAATTACAAAAATAACCTTGGTAGCCCAAACTTTTCCAAAACCCTCAAAATCAATTCAAATGACTCCAAAACCAATTTGGACCCTTCAATTAAACCCAATTGGCCCAATTTAACCATTCTGACCAAAACCCCCAAAATTGCCCCTAAAGGCCCGATTTCTTTAAATTCACCCTAAATGTCCCTCAATTTCATCTCACTTTTCCCAAATTTCAATTATAAACTCAAATTAATCGTGCCTATGATCATTTAAAATCAAATTCAAGCTTAATTGACCCCTTCTTTGAGCTCAATTTTGATCCAAATCAAAACCCTCAATTTTGACCATAAGACCCAATCTCACCTAATTAAACCTCATAGCCCACTAAATTGCCTCAATTTGGATCCCAAAATCTTCCTAACATTCATCCTAATCAAATTGAGCCATCAATTTTCCTTTATCAAGCCTCAACTCCACCCGATTTCAACCCAAATTCAAAATCAACAAATTTGCTACAATTTATCCACATGCCCAAATTCCACTAAATTGAATGTCCTAACCCTAAAATTGGCATCCAATTAGTGTTGGAAACTCCTTATAACATTCCCATAGACCACTTTAAGCCATGAATTTGGACCTAGCCTAACCTAAACCCAAATCCAACCTAACACCCCCAAATTGACTAAAAGACCAAATTCGTCAAAATTGTACTTTTAAGTTAACTCAAAACTACTCGAGTTCTTCTCTAAACTCTCTTTGACAATCATCTACATCAAATTGATCATTCCATTGAGCTCAATGGAATGGATATCCCTATCCAAACCAAACTTCAAGACAACTTGACCCACATGAACCATTTCACCAAATTTAACTTAACCAAGCCAAATTGGCCAAACAAAGACCAGCACAGCCACTCGGTGCACCCTTTAGACCAAGCCAAAGCCACTTGAACTATCCAAGGGAAGCTATGGGCCAATTATTCTTTTAATTAAGGGATTTTATCCCATTTTTTGGTCTAAACCAAAATATCTCCACCATCATGCCTAAACATTAAAGGTTAATCAAAATTAATGCTCCCAGTGGCTCACCTGACCACCTCCTCTGCACTGGCTAGCCACCCTAATCGTAGAAAAACCCCAAAACTAAGAACTCTCATGCCTCCATCAAAAACTAATTACACCCAACCAAGCAAGCCGATCCCAATTTTCTTTGACATTTTTTTGCCCTCCAAGTAAGCAAATAATTGAACCCAAATTAAAGTCCTCAGCTCCACCCCAAACCCCTCTATTTAAGCCACCTTCTCCATGGCCAAAATCGGAACTAACCAATTTCCTTGGGGAGTCTCTGTCCAATTACTTCCAGAAACTCTCTAAGAACTCTTAAGCTCTAGTCCACCACTTTTACCCTCTGGATTCCCTTGTGTGAGCTCAAATTTGAGTTCAAAATTTAGGGAAAGCAATGACACTTTCTGTCACAGCCTCACACTTCACAAAACTTCAATTAACTAAGCACACGCCATCCTTTGAGTGAGAGAAACTGATTCCTCACAATAGCCCCATCACAAAAAGCCTCTAACATAGCTCTAGAACAACACCTGAAATCCATTTTGATCAAAATAATGCCTAGACTATTCACAAAGGCCCAAGACTTCATTTAGAGGTTCGTTAGACCCAATCAAAGTACCACAACCATCTGATTTAGGCCTCCCCTCTCAGATAAAGGAATTGAACTTCAACCCTAAACTGAGCTTCATCTGATTCTCCATACATATTTACTATATTTCATACTATATAAGCTATATAGATATGATCGTCTTGAGTAGATGAACATTTAGGAACAAACCCCATTCAATTTGTTTGAGTCTATATGAAGATCTTAAGGTTTTATTGTGAATGGTTCTTGGGTTAAGTCACTTGGAGATGATGAACCGATGTCGTCCGATCGCGCATGTATTGGATGGATAGAGGTGATCAAGCCAGACGAACCATTGGAGCAAAAAAACGGGCCGCATGACAACTGAGTTTAATGGCGACATGAAATGACAGAGCTCCACGTGTGAGTTCGGAGCCGTCGTAGGATGAGTTGGCGCCGCATGTTTAAGTAGAAAAACATTGATTATTTGAATTAAATTAAATGTCAGAACTTGAAAAATCTATATCTTTATTTTAGAAAAATCAAAAAAATAAAAAAAAATACCCTCTCACTCAGTTAATACAGGAGAATAATGTGGATCAAAAATAAAAATTATTTGATGACTCACTGGTTTTTAATTAATTGAATACTCTCTAGAGAATTTTAATTCTTTATGATCAAACATTGCTCACCATAGCTTGAAATTTTGAGGGTTTGCTCCTCATGAAAGAGGGTATGTCCGTGAATTTTTCCAAGGTCAGAGGAGATCTCTATGCTTCTAACCTTAATTTTCAAGCTAAGATGACTATTTTAGTTTATTTTAATTATATAAATTGAAATACCACTTGGAAAATTATGGAAATAATTTAAGTAGGTTTCTTATATTCAGAGATGCTTAGAAAAATAATAAGATGATTTGAATTATTTTGTACATTTTTATAGATAACTAAATGTATATACCTTTCTTTTATTTATATAAATTAAATACTAATTAAAATTTGACAAAATCAATTCCACATTGTGTGTAAAAATCATGTTTACCCAGTGTAAAAATTTAAAAATTATTTGATTAAGTTTGAGCACTAAAGTTGATTTTCTAAGAAACCTTAAATTTTGTACAAAAATAATTATATTAAATTAAATAAATTTGGCAAAATTATGAAAAGTATTTTTTTGAGTTTCTGGTGATTAGCGGCACTTAGGAAAAATAAATTTTATTTTTGAAAAAAATACTTGATTTTGTATCTTTATTTTTAATTAAGAAAAATTAAAAATCCCCAAAAAATACCAAAATTTTTTAAAATGTGTCTAATTGTTCCCTGATCACTTAGAATTCAATATGATATTTTTCCTAATTTTCAAATTTTCAAAAAAAAAAAAAAGTTTAAAATGAATTTTCCTTATTTTTCCATTATAATAATTATAAAAACTAAATTAAAATTTTAAAAATGCAAAATTTGTTTCTCTGAGTTCCTTGGGCTCAGAGAGGTTTAACAAAAATATAAAATATAATTTTGTAAATAAAACATCTTTTTCGGTTCAAACTAAATCATAAAAAAATAATAATTAAAAATTTTAATCGAGGATTTAATTCAAAAAAATCAAGAAATTTTGTATAAGTGTTTTTATGACCTAAGGGGACCTCTAATGATTTTCTCATAAATAAAAAACCTTTTTTTTAATAGATAAGTAAAATCAACTTTGAAATTACTTCTTTCTAAATTTAAATAATTTTTTAAATTAAATTAAATTTTGATAACCTACATTCCCTCCTATCATGATTTAGTTAACCCATGGATAGGACACTCTAAAAATTCTCAAAGTCATTTGAATTTTGATTAATGAGTTATGAAGTGAAGAGCCCCAAAGGCAAGAGGGTAACTTTAGATTTTGGTGCCTTAATCAAAATTCAGGATTAATTAAAGGGAAGAGGGGCAATTTTGATCCTAATGAACATTTTTAGATGAGTGAAATTCGATGGGTAAGAGGTAAGAACTCACTTGACACCTTTTCATAATGAGAAAAAAATTACAATCTCCCTAATTGTCGTGACTTGGAAGTCAATCAAAATTAAATGATTCTTAAGTGATGGGTTTGAGTTAGAAAGATAATATTTCAATAATTTCAAGCCCATAATTGATGATAACGTGATCTTTAAATAAGAATGCATGTCATTTAAATCAAAATTCTATTGATTACCGTTTTACCTATTGTGATTGTTAGGGGCTTGGTAGTGACCTAAACTTGATATTTAAACTCATTTGGTCGGATTTAGAAGATAAACTGATTAATGAGTAATACCTCTTTACACTACAAGCCCAATTTTAACTTTGGAAACTAAAACCTTTACTTTCTTAAATTTGTCTTAGGGGCACCCACCCACACAACTCTTAAATGAAATATCAATTGATTAATAGAGTGTCCTAGCTTTGGGATAAATAGAACGTCAAGTTTCCTTGAGCAATGGGATAAACTTAGCTTAACCATGGTGACCAATAGAACAATATATGATAAGTTCAAAATAAACTCAAAATATTTCAAGAAATTTTTGAAGTGTTTCAGGGTCATGCCCCAAACACTTTGTAATCTCTTTGATATTTTGAAGGGCAAATTGAACTTGTTATATTTTGTTCTGAACTTATCCACTAAGATCTATCAAGACTCAATAAAGCAATAACTTGGGGTTTGGTAGCTATACCTGCATCTACTCTTGCAATTTAAATTCCTTGCAAAATTATATACATGTTGTCAAAGCTAACCATTCAGGTGGAGGAGCGAGAAGATTCGACAGGTATTCTTTTAAGTTAATGCATTTACTATTTTGTACCTCTTTTTTCTTGCTTGCATGCTTAAAGTCACCCTATCTGTCAAAACTGAAACCAAAATTAAAAACTAAACAAGATAAAATTTACCGCCACAACAGTCAAAATATAAGACAACTCAAAATTTAATCAGAAACAAAATAACAAAACAAAAATTGAAACTAAATTAAGACGTCTCTATCAGATCATCAGGAATCCCTCAGAGGAGGTAACCTACGGCTGCTAACGACATTTCCTATAATCTAAATGGAATTTTGGAACTTATTTAGTTGAGTTTAGTAAGTTCATTTAGACTAACTAAATTTGAAAGGAAACAGTGGTACCAGAACAAGGGAACCGTAGGATCTTAACCGATGTCGCTCTATTCAACTTTAATATTCCCCATAAAATTTAAATAACCATTACCTTAGTAAACGCTTGATTTTACATCAAGACTTGACACATTATAAAACTTAATCTCACTACGGTGAGGAGCTTAGAGCTAGCATTATGGGCAGCACGACCATCTTCAACAGTAAAATATGTCCACACCAGCTAAACATTCTCTTAGATTTAAACAACATGTCATAGGACTTCGAGGTTGTCCACCTAGTGCGACATAAATCCTTAACTTATCTTTAGGCCTTTGTATGGCTCTGCTATACAATATTAGTCCTAACGTAGTTTAGGATTTTGGGGTTGTCGTTTCACGACCAAAATCCTCACATCTTTTAGGAAATTTGTGTGATTATTTCAAGTGAATGTAAGTCCTAATTAATAAAATTGGCAAGATGAAACATTTAAATATTTCTCCTTTAAATTGATGTCAAACCATAGGTTGGATTGGGAAGTCACTGAGGTTCTCCTTAGGATCTGTGGCATCCCCTAACTCTTCCCACTTTGTATTCTAAAATTAAATGTTTCAAGTTTGAGTCATTCCCCCTTCACACCTCTTTGTCCGATTTCATTGAAAAGTCCAATTCCTTTGACCTTTTTGAAGACAATATCCCCTGATTTTTATTGAGAGTTTTCTTAGGAGACTTTGGTTGTCTAAGATGTAATTAACTATAAGGGCTTGCATTTATAAAAAATTTTCTCAAACCTTGTTTAATATAAACCTTCTTTAATTTTTCATATTAAATAGGGGGGCTTGTTGGTGTTGGCACTATTTTTTGGTGTGGGGTTTGCCCGTAAGAAGCTGTCGGTCATCGGAATTGAAATCCCGCTGCCCGCTTTGAAAGGACGTTTAGAAAATTTTAGTTTTGAAAAAGATGAAGTCAAACTGACCCGATAATTTTCATAGTTTAGATGAAAGAACGCTTTACCTCAAATCATGTATCTATCCCGAAGGACGAACACAAGAGTTGAGGGTGAGGCTCGATGAAATAAACTAAAGAAAGTTATGACATCCGTTTGGTCTGCGAAACCAATGTATTGGCCGACAAATTCCCCTATTTAATATAAGGAATTAAATAAGGTTTATATTATATTGGGTTTGGGAAAAGCTT
>NEWO01001218.1:83110-126255 GCA_003013225.1 Phalaenopsis aphrodite
TTTTATTTTTATGAGTTTTCTATGAAAAGTTATGAATTTTTGAAGTTTAGGGGTATTTTCTGAATTTTTTAAATCCCATAATTTTCTACTTAAACCCACGCGCTGACTGGATCATGGGTAGTTCCGAAAATGCCACATGTCGCGCTATGGTTTGCCGCAGCCATCCGCGTCAGCGCTGACTCAGCGCGCTGTGCATATACAGGATTTCTGTCCGACGCGATCAGGACCGTCCGATCGGTACATGCGCGAATGGACGACATCCGTTCATCGTCCCCATCTGGTTCTTCCCGAGAGCCGTCCACCTTCAAACGTTAATTTCTCACTCGATTCTCAACGGATTTACATGAAATTTTTTTTAAATCGTAGATCTGACCTAGCTCTACACATCCATATGGTTAATCAAGCATGATTTGTAAGTTTTCTTCAAAATACGTGAAACCGAGCTCGAATTTAAAAAATAATGGCCTATACCTTTGTCCAAGAGGTGTGGCCTCAATTCGATGCTTGTGGAATGTTTGTTGAGGTCCAATAAAGCTTTACTAAGCACCAATTAGAGTTCCTTTGAGCTTTGTTTAGAAATCCCAAAAATGGGGTTAGGCCTTATCCTCCACAATAGATGAGGGCTTGGGGGAGGGGGTTTGATGGGAAAGCTTCTTCTTTAGGCCTTGTGAAGGTGTGTGCAAGGTTAATTTAATTTTGGTGGAGTTTGGAGTAGGGCCCTGATTTTGAGCTCAATTTTGAGCTCAAAATGAGCTCACAGAGGAGGCTTTGAGTGCAATTAATGATGGAGCCCTTCTT
Organism: Phalaenopsis aphrodite; assembly: GCA_003013225.1. Classification (NCBI taxonomy): domain Eukaryota; kingdom Viridiplantae; phylum Streptophyta; class Magnoliopsida; order Asparagales; family Orchidaceae; genus Phalaenopsis; species Phalaenopsis aphrodite. Next base: position 83,909 of record NEWO01001218.1, read on the forward strand.
TTCTGTGCTTAGAGAAGAGTTTTGGATAGTTTGGAGGAGGTTTTACTAATCTATGGTGGCTCTTCCTTGTTTGGCCTTAAGCTCTCCCCTCCTCCATAGCCATGGCCATGGATTTTTTATATATTTAGATCAGTTGCGATTCTTGGAGATGAAGTCTAAAGCTCATGATGAGCAAGAAAAATGGCACCATAGAGTATTGACATGTGTTGGTGAGTAATTTGCATGAAACTTATCCTTCTTTTTTAAAAAAAAAATATTTACCTAAGGGATAAATATCATGGCTAACCCATGGTTAATGGCTGGCTTTAAACTAAACCATAGAGTCTAAGGTGAGTCATGGTAAGGCTCATTTGACCATACCAAGCTTAATTGATTTGGATTTGACCATAAGTCCAAAAAGATGCACATGACCAAATCTTGTGTTTATACTAGGTTAGGCATGTCAATTGGCCCAATTAACTATGGAATTTGGTGTAGGAGACCATCGGTAACAACTTTCATGAAGGGTGAAAGTCATTTTGAGGTCAATTGGTTAACCAATTTGGTGGCTTTTTGATTTTTGACTCATTTTAAGCATGTTGGGCTAAGTTTGGGTCAAACTTGGGCTAGCCATGGGCTAAGTCCAAATTAATTGTTTTATTTGGTGTAAAACATCATGATGAACAACTTTCATGAAGGATGAAAGTTATTTTGAAGTTGATTTGATAGTCAATTTGAATGGGTTTTGATGGGTTTGGATTTAGACCTAAATTAAGCCTTTAAGGGTCAAATTGGGGGTTTTGGTCAAAGATGGTCAAATTGACCAAATTGGACCATGGTGTAGTTGGACAAAATGAAATTAAGAATATTTTGGATTTATTGGGAATTTTTGGAATTTTTGGATTTTTGGGTCATGGAGGGGCATTTTGGTAATTTGGCCATTTTTGGAAATTTTTGTCTGTTTTGGCAAATTTGGATGTATTCAAAGTGTTTGGAATAAGTTTTGATCAGTTTTGGGTATTTTGGCAAAATTTAAGAATTTTGGCCAAATTTGGGTCCCAAGAGCAGTTAGGTAATTTGGAGGTGCCTAGGGGCAAAAGGCCAAGTTGGGCATTTCAAGTGCAATTGGGTAGAGAACCATTTTGAATGATTCATGGACCAATGAAATTTCCATTTTGGGTCCCCATATATTGGTCTTAGCCAGAGTATTGTGAGGGTATTGTGAGGGTTTTGTGAGAGGATTGTGTACCTTAGCTCCAAACCAACACCGAGGGTCAATCCTAAGGTCAAGTAGCCCTATAGGAACTCTCCTTGAGTTCCCTCATAATGATCTTACCTACTAAGTGCTAGAGGTTAGGACCAATATGTGGAACTTCAAGTTGAGAAAAGAGAAGAGTTTTGAGTTTCTAATGGTGAGGGTACCTTTTCTAGTTTTCTAAGACTAGTCAGTAGGAAAGTCCTATAGCTAGACCTAGGCTACTACAGAAATTTCTAGACCTCAACCAAAAGTGAGGTCAACAATTGGCTTATAAGAAAATGGTTTCACGGACCAAACGGATATCATATATTTCTTTATTTATTTGATCAAGCCTCACTCTCAAGTTTTGTGTTTATCTTTTGGGATAGATACATAGCTTGAGGTATAGTGCTCTTTCATCTAAAATTTGAAAGATATGGGGTCAGTATGATTTTGTATTTTTCTAAAAACTATATATACACATGTCAATTAAAATGCCTTCCCAAAGCAAGCGATGAGATTTCAATTCTAGCGGTCGACAGCTTTCAACGGGTAACTCCTTAACTAAATAGTGTCGACAACTTCTGGCGACTCCATTGGGGATTAATTTCTGTCTCCATTTAATTCAGGGAATATTGTCTTCATACATCGGTAATGTATTCATGTCCCTTATGGAACAAATTATCTTTCTTCCGTTGACATGCTTTACCCAATTCTTTGTTAGGTAAGTCTGGTTGACTCTTTTAGACTTCAGGACCATCTGTTCAGCCACCTTTGAACAGAGAGGTTCAGGATTTCACTAGGACTTTTAATCTTTGTGTGGGGTTGGACACGCAATAGGAGTGTTGGTGGGCTAGTTCTGCCCCGGCATCTGTATTGTGAAGTCGGTCCCGTACTGGGTCCTAAACTTCACTTTCCCTTTCGAGTTTGGTTTGTTATTTTGTAAATTAAATCGAATTGTGTCGTGTTGTGCTTGCTCTTTAAATCTTATATATATAAATAATTAAATTCTCCTATTTTCAAACTTTTTTTTACTAAATTCTGAAATATTTTCCCCAAACTAAAATTTAAATGAAAGACTTGCACAGTCTATAGATCGACCTTTGTTAATTTTTTATGCTTGCACTAGAATTACAAGGTGTTGGCCAAATAACTAACCCCGATGATTTCTTTTTGATGTTACTGCAATGGCGTTCCCTACGCTCACCTTCTCGTGTAACCTACCAACGAGCCACGATGCCTGCAATGTAGCCCCCACTTCAAGTTTGGAATAGAATTTGATGAACTTGAAGTCGTGCTCGGAAAGGCTCCCTTGTCATAATGAAAGTTATCACTCTAGAAGTTTAGAAGCCACCTACTGAGTTCAGCTTGAACTGTCCTCAAGATTTCCCTTCTTACAAGAAGGTGAGTACAACTACCCTAGCACCTGCTAAGCATGTTGTTCCCGATTCTTCTAAGGGTAAAGAAGGCATGATCGTGGAAGATACAACTGAAGGATTCATTGTTCTACCTTTAGTGTTTGAAATTGGATTGAGTTCAAAGTATGTGCCATTAAGTCAGTAACAAAGAGGAAACTGCGGCCGAAATATTTGGAAGGCTACTAAAGCTCAGATTTCTGAAGAAATGTCTATTGATGAAATTCCTCATTATGAGGAATTGGAATTGCTAGAAACCTACCATCTTTTGCGAGGGACTAGGTTCCATGCCTTAATGGGCACCAATGGGTATGAAAGCATCCAGAAAATTGCTGCTACTTTACCATTACATCATGGACATGATGGGGAGAGGAGGAAGCCCGCTCTTACCACCCGAGTCAGTACAGTGTTCCAGAGATTGGGATGTGTAGTATCCCCTCGCATAAAGAAAGAAATTCTAAGTTAGCCCGAGAACATGGTAAAGGAATTGATACTGCCAGATGAGCTCAAATGAGTTTTTGTTGATGAGCTCAAAGATCAACTGAAACTTTTTCTATTTGCATTCCCATCAGGTTCCGCCTAGGAAAGGGAATTGATACTACCGTTATCACCACTGATTCTACCATCACTGTTCGAAGACTTATAGGTCGTTGACCGGTAAAGTCATGTTTGGGACCGAGAATCTACCAATTACTAATCATGGGGATGTTATTAAAGTTTTAAAGGAAAAGATGAAAAGGTTACCAGATACTGCATCTGTTCTTCACCATGGGGAGCATACCTCTCTTCGACATGCCGATGCCTTTGTTGAGACACCCCGTCTCAAGACATCACCGAGAAAAAGAAAGGTATGGGTACCTAAGGTTGTCGTACCAATATGGTTCAGTGAGCCCGTAGGGCAGGATCATGGAATGTAGCAAGGGTCTGAAGTATCTAACATCATCGCAGCTATTGCCACCAAGTTGGATGAGCAAATGGAGGATGTTCAACAGAATTCCTAAGATCTCAAGATGATCTAAGAAGCAAGAAATGAAAAAAAGATCGAGTAGCTCAGAGTCAAGATCTCTGAGTTAGCCTGAGAGCATGAAGTTTTCGTTCATGATGATGATGATGATTTTAACTTTAATGGCTATCTCGATGAAGACTTCATGGATATTCAAGTCATCAAAACTAGAGCATCTACATCTGTGTGCGACGCCCAACCTCTCATTGAAGGGAACATTATAAATGATTTGCGTAGGGTTGATCTAATAAGGGATGAGCAAATCAGCCAAATGGAGAAAAGGATGAAAGAGATGGCTACTTCCATGTCTGTCATGACTACAATGGATAGTCTCAAGCACAGTAGTTAGCTTCTCTAGAAGTTAATCAGCCAGAGATTGTACATATCATAGATGAAAGGAGGGAAGTTGCCTTAGTTAAGAAAGATGATCAGCAAAAGAAGGATTTTCCACTTAGTGTCATACCAGAAAAAGAATTTAAACAAATGGTCAAACAAGTTTGGAAGGCCTTAACCCAATCTAAGGATAGTGCATTAATTTTAAGGGATAGACCTTACCCAGAAGAGTTTAATGTCATACCTTACCCTAAAGGTTTTGTGTCACCAAACTTTAAGATATTTGATGGGACTAAAAATCTTAAACTTTCGAGCCAGTTGTCGTAATATAAGAGGTAATGAAGCTTTACTTTTTCATCAGTTTGCCAACAGTTTATCAGGAATAACATTTTATTAGTATGACGACTTACCCAATGGATCGGTCAAGACATTCACTGAATTAGAACAGCTATTTGTTAAGAGATTTGCTGGAGCCTAACAAGACTCTAGTAGATTATATCTTGAGCTGGAGAGACCTTAGCATGAAATGTGAAACTCAATTGCAGGAACATCATGCAATTGAGTTTCTACTCAAAAGCATCCATGAGCCAGTAACTTTCATGCTTAAGGGGGTCACCATCAAGTCCTTAAAAAAAATACTCAGCAAAGCTAGCAATCTGCAAGAGGAAGTTAAACACATGGATTCCCAGGACAAATCAGAAAAGACCATAATAGTCCAAATATTTGAGAAAAAGTCTGGGATAGTGCAACAATTGATAAGGGAAAAATAGCTAATGAAGATACAAGCAGTACATTTTCGTCAAAATTCCTAGCCATCATTACAACACACTCAACAAGGAACACAAAAATTTGACCAGTCTAGCCAACAGTCACATAAAGGAGGATCATATCAAACAGAGAACAAGAAGGATATGATCCTTTCAGAGAGCATGGTATATTCCTTTAATGATAAAGCTATACCAAGAATGTTCAGAAGCTTAACAAAGAAGCCTGATTTCAGATTACCAGATCCGAGGAAACTTGAGGAAGTTGACAAGAAAGATCAGCCCAATTATTGCTCATATCACAGGATCCTTGGACATACTATAGAGGAATGTTTCATTTTCAAGGATTGGCTCGAGAAAAATCATAAGAAAGGGAATATAACAACCCTGAAAGTATATTTAAAAGAACTTGAAAAAGGTTTTGTAAATATGATTTTGGCTGAGTCGATCGCTCAGATAGATAACTATTCCAAAAAAGATTGATGGAGTATAGTTTGGAGCAAATCATCCAAGAAGACACTGGATCAAATTCAGATCGCTTCAACTCTGGCCATCGTTCAGAGTCTACAGCCTACTCAACCCAAGATGCAGATTTAGCTAGAGAATCTACCACAACCAGAAGCGAAAGAGAAGAGCGACGTCGTGAAGACTAACATCGTGGGGGAGGGAGGTAGGATAGGGGCTGCCTCTGTTAGATTGGTTTTCTCGGATTCTGGGAAGAAAATACTCTAACCCCTGACCATGTATGATTATCTTTTAGCCACATCAGGGTATTATGAATATAATGATTATGATTTCGGCTATGTTTTAACTGTTTATAGTGATAACATAACGGACTTTACTCAACTAACCCCGATCTTGATTCCCAAACTGATCCTCAAATCGTACTTAAATTCAATGAACCCATTAACAAGGATGAAGAAAATATTGACGATACCGGTTATGATAGCACCGAGAGTGAGGATCTAGTCCTCAAGCGTCATGACACACCACTTGCTATCAACTTGGAACTCTATGAAGAAGAAGAGACACCAAAAATTTTACCTACAACATCTCAGGAAGAAGAAATCACAGAGATAAATCTAAGGAGCAAGAAAGTGTTCCAGTCGAGGTCAGCTCTAGTGGATAAAGGAAAATAAATAGTAACCCAAGAAGAGCTACCTCCAACTCTACCAGTGGAAGAACTAAATAATCAAGGAAAGATTAGAGGGTTATGTAAAATGGATTATAATGTGTTAGATCATCTTAAGAGGTTGTTGGCCAAACTAAGCATTTACGACGCTCTAATCTTATCAAAGGAGATGAGAGAGTCTCTAGTTACTGCCTTACTTGACCCGGATATTTTCTTAGCACCATTGGCCAGCACATCTTTGGATGAATTTTGCTCGTTAAAAGAACAACCTAGGATAAGTTTCATAGATAAAGACTTGTTGTTTGGTACCGCCGAGCACAACCTACATCTCCATTTACATCAATAGATTCATGTTGTCTAGAGTTTTGGTGGATACTGTAGCATCACTTAACTTAATGAGTCCAAGAACATTGGCAAATTTGGATATTGAAGCTCAAGAGCTTATAGCTGATAAAATATTGTTAAGAGGATTCAATCAGAAGGGAGAAAGAGCCCTTTGATCGATTATATTGCTTATGAAAGTTGGAGAATTAGTAACAACCATAAAATTCCATATCATCGACATCAAAACCTCTTTCAATGCTCTACTTGTAGAATTAGTAACAACCGCAAACTTTTGTGTTGATGATATGGAATTTTGCAAATCATGGAGCTGCAAAATTGAAGTTGAAGATAATTTTGCAACATCCAATATTTTCTTTATTTTCATCCAATATTATGCCAATCTTTATCTAACAATTTGATCAGATGTGGCTGCAATGTCTAAGAAGAGCATAAGCATGGAATATCGTCAAAGAAGTACATGCCAGATTGTGTGGAGCTCACCAGTCAATGCCTAAAATGAAAATGAAGATTAAAAGACTAAGTTATTATTCACCAGCAGTGATGTCCAATTGCATGTATACAGCCAGAAAGTACCACCTTTGTCAAGTGCATGGGGTGGTCTTAACCAACCTCTGAATGTGCTACACGCAACTGTTGCCTCGTGGTCATTCAAGTGTTGAGACACAGACATAATAGGTCCAATAGACCCTCCATCCTCTAAGGGACACAGATTTATTCTTGCTGCTATAGATTACTTCTCCAAATGGGCAGAGGTAGTGCCATTACGAGAGGTTACCATACAACACGTCCTTCATTTTTTCAAAAGTCGAATCATCTACCATTTCAGAGTTCTGCACCTAGTAATTTTCGATAATGGGACAGCCTTTAAAAGCACAAAGATAAAAAACTTTATCAAACAATCTACTATCCCAGAGCAAATAGACAGGTCGAGGCCTTCAATAAGACGTTCGTGCAAATCATAAAGAAAATATCGGATGAAAATAAAAGAGGCTGGCTTAATAAACTGTTATAAGCTTTATGGGCCTACCGGACAACGTTCAAAACTCCTACTCAATGTACACCCTACACACTTGTGTACGGATCCAAGGTCATACTACCGCTAGATGTTCATACACCATCTCGTATAGTTGTCATCACCAATCAAATTAAAATAGAAGAAACTGCAAAGCTCAGACTTCAAGAATGGGAAGTCTTAAAGGAAAGCAACTAGAAGCACAACATAATTTAGAGCTTTACTAAGCGAGGATGGTACAAGCTCAGGACAAATTTGTCCACCTGAGGACGTTTAAAGTAAGTGACTTCATTTGTGTTTTCAAAAGAATTACTCTTGCATGTTGCACGATAGGTAGAAAATTTGAATCAACTTGGGAGGGACCATTTGTCGTAGAAAAGGTCTATTCAGGAGGAGTCTACCAGCTGATGGATTTTCGGGGCGAGAGACGTATGTTACAGATCAATGGAAGATATTTGAAGACATACTATACAACTTGGTGTTTCTTGAAATTACCTTTTTGAGAGTTTGATCATTCTTGGGTTATTTATTTGGCCAATCATCTGTGACTGGGTCTAAAAATTTTGTAATAAAATTAACCTCAATAAAATGAAAAATTTTAAAGTTTCATACTTTTACTTTCTCTTTTTTGCTTTTAATTTTTATATTCTACTAAATTAAATTAAATAAAAAAAATCTTTGCACCAGTGTAAAAAAAATCTTGTATAATAAATGTTTTGTTTTATTCTTGTTCCTGCTAAAAAAAATCTTTGCACCAGTGTAAAAAAAAATCTTGTATAATAAATGTTTTGTTTTGTTCTTGTTCTTGCTAAATTTTAGCACACTGATTTTTTTCTGTCATCTGCAGACAAAAAATGTCAAGACAGAAACTGCTTTTTTCTTTCAAGGATAGCTGGAATCTTGCACTAAACATGGAAAGGGCACCTCAGGGTGGCATCATCAACTTTGATTTGGACTTTGATTAGGTCGACATGAACTATGAGGGTCCCCTAATGAACATAGCCATTCGTTAAGAGAAAGAAGGGCTACCATCGCTGTTAAAGATAAATACTAAAGAGGATTCCTTGTTGAAGAGGAAGAAGGTGGTAGCACAACAGAATCTAATGGAAGGGACTAGTCACCTACCATCTATGATAACTTCACCAACAGGACATCTAGTCAGTGTTGATGATGCAAGACTGCCCGATGCACCATTAAGAAGAACTCAATGCAGAAATGTCATTCGCCAAAAACACAGAGCTTTCTTACATGAAGAGAAAAGACGCCTGAAAGAGGAAGAAAACTTACTTACCCCAATTCCTGAGGGGAAAATCTATGATCTTTGCATGAGAGAGGTTCCTCTAGTTTGCCAATCACAGAGGACGAGTCCAAGTCTGCTATAGAGCCAAAGTTACCGGCAATTACAGATGAGCTTTGTGCGGGTAACCCGATGTGCAGCGTCAAGATCCTAAAATAGATACCAGACATAGGAGCATTTGTAGAATGCTCAGAATGTAATGTCCTCCATTTAGAGTGTTACAACACTCTAATGGAGTACACATCTACCGATAGTGGATTTCAGAATATCGGCCATTCAGTTGGAAAATCATACATCCCATTGGATATAGAGACAACGCAGACAGGGATTCTTGCAGATGTTGAAATGAGGGAGTATCTTTGATAGTCGCAGATGATTACCATGGAAAAATTTGACAATATGAGTAAAGTAAAGAAAAGAGAGTTTGAATTATATGAAGAAGTTCAAGGAAAATTTTTCAATATACTGGAGGGCTTGGAACTGTACACCAGAGACTTTTCTGAAAGTAAAGAAAGAAACATTCTTGACTACATATTCGACACGAGAGACAGAGGTTAAGCCGGTCTTCTGATGGAAAGAACTTATTCAGAGCCACAGAAGTGGATACGTGGAAAAGATAGGATAACCATTCAGTGTGGTTTTTGCTACAATTTTACTAAGGATAGGCAAGGGAACCCCTTGTGGATCTTAAGACAAGATGAGGTGGATCCATTGCCTGGCCAGATGAAGTGTGCTGCCAGTGGACTGCATTTCAAAAAGTTGCATCATCAACATTAATGAAGTGGGAGACCGTACTCCCGCACTTATAGAACACCATGATTTTTTCAAACTTATCTATACAGTCTCGTTCATAAGTAAAAGTGACATTTTGTTCAGAAAAGAAATTGATGTCGTCGGACCCAGTGAATTCAGAGGATCAGTTGTGATTCTGTTGTTGGTGGGTTCGACACTAATTTTGAAGGGAAGCAGAGTCGACCTCACCAAGCATTGCATTTAAGGGGTATGTCACCGCAGAGTTTCCATTACAATGAAAAGGATGGATGACAACAAGATGTCGTATGGATTCTGACTTGATCCAGAATTGAAGGAGCTACAATCATATGAGCTATGAGATGGTTGTACCTTTAAGTACACTTAAAAGAAACTCTTGTCCTTGAGTGCGACTTAGTAGGTCAGCTTGATCAACAGCTAGTCCCATAGAGGACATACAGACAGTTTTTTGACACCTTTTGTACTGTGCCTGAGTAGCATATATGACATATACTCAACATATGATGAGTCAGATGTATTCAACAGGATTTTCTCTTTTGATTCGTTTAGCATGTATTTAGTCTGTAACACCTAATTTGAAGCAGAATAATGAAATTTCCTTCATATTTCAACATATTTGTCAAATTGCCCTTTTGTGCGATGGATAAAAGCTGTAGAACAATGTGTTGGTTCTGAATTATAACAAACAAAGAACAAAACAACAAAAAAAATTTTATGATAAAAAATTTAAATAAAACATTCTTTTGAAAAATCAACCAACGAAAACCAAATTTTGAAAAAATAATTTGATAATTAAATGTGATAAAGCAACAAAAAAAGAAAATAATAAATTTGTTGAGTTTGTTTCTCTCGAGTTCTAGGTTTCTTACTCTTTGCTTGCGCAGCACAAATATCTTAGTAGGCACCAATTTCCTCACATTTCTTGCAAGAGTTTCACACTCTGCGTAAATTCTTACAAATTTTCTTCACTACAGTCAATCTTCACATGTCATATATTTATGAGTTCAACACCACAAATTCTCTTTACTATCTTCATCTTACTTTTGGAGTCAGTACCTAAATTCTGATTCCCTCCTTTCGAGGTCAGTATCTAAATTCCAATTCTACTTTTGGGGTTGGCTTAGACGTCCTATTCCCATCTACACTTTCGGGGTCCATACCTAAATTCAAATTCCCTCCTTTCATGGTAGGCTTAGAATAAGTACCTATTCCCATCTACTTTAGGAATAAGTACCTAAGTTTCGATTCCATCCTTTCAAGGTCGGTACCTAATTTTCACTTCTCCTTTCAGAGTAGGCTTAGACGTCCTATTCCCATCTACACTTTCGGGGTCAGTACCTAAATTTTGATTCCCTCATTTTGAGGTTCGTACTTAAACTTAATTTCTTCCTTTCAGGTAGACTTAAATTTCCTATTCCCATCTACACTTTTGGGGTCAGTGCCTAAATTATGATTCCCTCCTTTCAAGGCCAGTACCTAAATTCCAACTCTCTTTTCATGGTAGGCTAAAACGCCCTATTCCCATCTACACTTTCGGGGTCAGTACCTAAATTTTGATTCCTTCCTTTTGAGGTTGGTACCAAAATTCTGATTCTCCCTCCGTGGTAGGCTTAGACGTCCCATTCCCATCTACACTTTTGGGTTCAATACTTAAATTCTGATTCCCTCCTTTCGAGGTCAGTACTAAAATTTTGATTCTTCTTTTGGGGTAGGCTTAGACATCCCATTCCCATCTACACATTCGCATTACCTAAATTCAGATTTCCTTCTTTAGAGCTCAGTACCTAAATTTTGATTCTCCCTTTACGGTATGCTTAGACGTCCTATTCCCATCAACACTTTTGGGGTCAGTACCTAAATTTTGAATCCCTCCTATAGAGATCAGTACCAAAATTCTAATTTCCCTTTTGGGGTAGGCTTATACGTCCGATTCCCATCTACATTTTCGAGGTCACTACCTAAATTTTGATTCCCTCCTTTCGAGGTCGGTACCAAAAATCTGATTCTCTTTTCGTGGTAGGCTTAGATGTCCTATTCCCATCTACACTTTCAGGGTCAGTACCAAAATCCTGATTCCCTCCTTTCGAGCTCAGTACCTAAATTCTGATTCTCCCTTCGGGGTATGCTTAGACATCCTATTCTCATCTACAATTTTGGGTTCAATACCTGAATTCGGATTCACTCCTTTAGAGGTTGGTACCTAAATTCCAATTATCCTTTCGGGGTAGGCTTAGATGTCCTATTCTCATCTACACTTTTCGGGTCAATACCTAAATTTTGATTCCCTCCTTTCGAGGTCGGTACCTAAATTCTGATTCTCCTTTCGAGTAGGCTTGGACATCCTATTCCCGTCTACACTTTCGGGGTCAGTACTTAAATTTTGATTTTTTCCTTTCACGATCGGTACCTAAATTTTGATTCTCCTTTCACGGTAGGCTTAGATGTCTTATTCCCTCCTATAATTTTGGGGTCAATACCTAAATTCTGATTACCTCCGTTTGAGGTCGGTACCTAAATTCCAATTCTCCCTTCAGGGTAGGCTTAGACATCCTATTCCCATCTACACATTCAAGGTTAGTACCTAAATTTTGATTCCCTCCTTTCGTGGTCAATACCTAAATTTTGATTCTCCTATTGGGGTAGGCATAAATGTCATATTTTGATCTACACTTTCGGGGTCAATACCTAAGTTCTGATTTCGTACTTTCGAGGTCGGTACCTAAATTTTAATTCTCCTTTCAGGGTAGATTTAAACGTCCTAATCCCATCTACACTTTAAGGGTTAGTTCCTAAGTTCTGATTCCCTCCTTTCGAGCTCGGTACCAAAATTCTAATTCTCCTTTCAGGGTAGGCTTAGACGTCCTATTCACATCTACACTTTCAGGGTCAGTACCTAAATTCTGATCCCATCCTTTTAAGGTTGGTACCTAAATTCCAATTCTCTCTTCAAAGTAGGTTTGGACGTCCTATTCCCATCTACACTTTTAGGGTTAGTACCTAAATTCTAATTCCCTCCTTTTGATGTTGGTACCTAAATTCTGATTCTCTTTTCGGCGTAGGCTTAGAAGTCTTATTCCCATCTACACTTTTGGTGTCAGTACCTAACTTCTGATTCCCTTCTTTTAAGGTCGGTACCTAAATTCCGAGTCTCCCTTCAGGGTAGGCTTAGACGTCATATTCCCATCTACATTTCTAGGGTCAGTACATAAATTCTGATTCCTTACTTTTGATGTTCATACAATAATTCTGATTCTTCTTTTGGAGTAAGCTTAGACATCCTATTCCCATGTAAACTTTTGGGGTCAGTACCTAAATTACGATTCTCTTTTTTCGAAGTCAGTACCTAAATTCCAATTCTCCCTTCAGGGTAGGCTTAGACATCGTATTCCCATCTACACTTTGAGGGTCAGTACCTAAATTTTAATTTCCTCCTTTTGAGTTCAGTACCTAAATTCTGATTCTTTTTTAGACGTAGGCTTAGACATCATATTCCCATCTACACTTTCAAGGTCAATACCTAAATTCTGATTTCCTCCTTTTGATCTTGAAATCTAAGTTCTGATTCTCCATTCAGGACAGGCTTCGATGTCCTATTCCCATCTACACTTTCAGGGTAAATACCTAAATTTTGATTCCCTCCTTTCGAATTCGGTACCTAAATTGCAATTTTTCTTTCAAGGTAGGCTTAGACGTCCTATTTCCATCTACACTTTTAAGGTCAGTACCTAATTTCAGATTCCCTCCTTTCAAAGTTTATACCTAAATTCCAATTCTCCATTAATGGTAAGCTTAGACGTCCTATTCTCATCTACACTTTTGGGGTCGGTACCTAAAGTCTTCTTCCCTACTTTCGAAGAAGGTACCTAAATTTTGATGCACCCTTCGGGGTAGGCTTCGACGTCATATTCCCATCTACACTTTCGGGGTCAGTACCTAAATTATGTTTCCCTCCTTTTGAGGTTGGAACCTAAAGTCCGATTCACTTTTTGAGGTAGGCTTAGATGTTCTATTCCTATCTACACTTTTAGGGTTAGTACCTAAATTTTGATTCCCTCCTTTCGAGGTTAGTATCTAAATTTTGATTCTCCTTTCGAGGTAGGCTTAGACGTCCTAGTCCCATCTACACTTTTGAGTTCAATACCTAAATTTTGATTCCTTGCTTTTGAGGTTGGTACCTGTATTTTGATTCTCCTTTTAAGGTAAGCGTAGACGTCCTATTCCCACCTACACTTTTGGGTTTAGTACCTAAATTTTGATCCCTCCTTTCGAGGTCGGTACCTAAATTTTAATTCTCCTTTCAGGGTAAGCTTAGATGTCATATTCCCATTCTTACTTTCAGGATTGGCTTTGACACTCTATTCCATTTTTTGTGCCTGTGTTTTCCACTCAATCCATTTTCCTCGTGCAAAATTTCATTTTGAAGTCTAAAATTTCTTTGATATATTCAATTCGAATCGAGTTTTTGCTGGGACTACCAGTTTGCCTGACAATTATCCCTGAAATCTCCTTCCTTTTCCCTAGAAAGAGTATCTATTACTCCCTAGTGGAAACAACTATCACTCAATTTTACACTTTGTTCTAGGTCTGGCAACTTAGAAGTCTGTGCTAGTCTTGTTGATCTCGTCGGTCAACGCCAATACGTGCGGCGTGCATGTCTGACACACCACACCTATTGGGTGTCCATTTTCTGACCTTATTTTTGGATGAGGTCTAGTTTTTTTCTTAGTAGCCTATGGTCTAACCATAGGAATTTCCTGTTGACTATTTATATATGACTAGAAAAGGAACCCTCACCATTAGAAGTTCCAAACTCTTTCCTGCTCAACTTGATGTTCAACATACTGGTCTTAAACTCTAGCACTTAGTGAGCGGATTACATATGTTGGAGCTCAAGGGGCATCCTCAAAAGACTACTTGGCCTTAGGGTTAACCCCGAGTGTTGTTCTAGAGCTAGTTAACTCACTTACACTCACTTGCACACCACATCCCACTCACAACCCTAAACCCAAACTTGTTGGCTTTGATCCCTTGATCTTTTAAGAGACTCATGAAGATGGTCTCCTAGACCCACTAGCCCTAGGCTAAGGTCTAGCTAAGACCAGTACATGAAGGGCCCAAAGTAGATGATTACATTGGTCCATAGCTCTCAATGATTAAATAATTACATTTAATATTTCCAAATCAATGAAGTATCCTACAAAAGGTAAAGATGATGAATGCTATAGAATGGATGTGATAAGATATTTAAGTGAATGTCATTTCAAAATAAATTATGAAGAGAGATCTGAGATTAAGGAGTTGGAACACAAGCAAGAAGAAGAATTGGATAAATATAAAGTTTTATAAGGAAGATTCAAATTATGTTCGATAAGGTTTTGAAGTTTTGGACACTACAGAGAAAGATACATCTTTTTGTCCATCAATTGAAAGACCTTCCGAGCTTGAGTTGAAGTTACTTCCTGAACATTTGAAGTATACCTTTTTAGGTGATTCCTCTACATTATCTGTAATAATTTCCTCAAAAGTAACTACAGAAGAAAAAGAGAGTTTGATGAAAATTTTGAAGCGTGATAAGAAAGTTTTTGGATGGTCAATTGTTGATATAAAAGGAAACAATCCTTCAATTTGTATGCATAAAATTCATATGGAAGAGAGCTGTAAACCTAGGGTTGATCCTCAAAGGAGATTAAATCCTATTATGAAATAAGTTGTTAAGAAAGAAATTTTAAAGTGGTTAGATGTTGGAATTAATTACCCTATTTCAGATAGTGCATGGGTTAGTCCAAATCATTGCGCTCTTAAGAAAGGAGGAGTGATTGTGACTTTGAATGAACATAATGAGTTAATACCAACAAGATAAGTTATAGGATGACAAATATGCATTGATTATAGAAAATTAAAACTCACCACAAGGAAAGATTATTTCCCACTACCCTTTCTAGATCAAATGTTGGATAGACTAGCGGAGCATAAATACTTTTATTTTCTGGATAGATATACTGGTTATCACCAAATACAAATAGCTCATGAGGATCAAGAGAAAACAACTTTTACCAGTCCTTATGGTACATTTACTTTTAGAAGAATGCCCTTTGGTTTATGAAATGCACCTTCTACATTTCAAAGATGTATGATGACTAGCTTTTGCGATTTAATGAAAAAGGGATTAAGGTTTTTATGGATGATTTTTCAGTGTTTAGAACATCATTTGAGTTATGTTTTGAAAATTTATCAAAAGTTTTTAATTGCTATGAAGAAACAAATTAGGCCTTAATTGGGAAAAAAATCAATTTATGGTAGCAGGAGGAATAGTTTTGGGACATCAAATTTTAGAAAATGGTATGAAAGTAGACCCTGCAAAAATTCAAGTGATCGCTAATTTTCCTTATACAACAAGTGTAAAGGAAATTAACAGTTTTTTAGGATATGCTGGATTCTACATGCGATATATTAAAGACTTTTCAAAAATTGCTAAGCCTCTATCCCATTTACTTGAAAAAGTTATGATGAAGAGTGCCTAAAAGCTTTTGAATTATTAAGAGAAAAATTAGTCACTCCACCAATTATTGTTGCACTAGACTGGGAAAAATCTTTTGAATTAATGTGTAATGCCAGTGATTACGTTATTAGAGTTGTTTTAGGACAAAAGCATGATATGATTTTCAAAGTTATCTACTATGCTAGTAGAACTCTTAATGAAACTCAAATTAATTGTACAACAACTAAGAAAGAGTTATTAATAGTAGGATATGCTTTTGATAAATTTAGATCATACTTAATTGGAACTAAATGTATTCTACATACAGTTCATTCTGCCATTAAATATTTAATGAAAATGAATAATGCAAAGCCTTGACTGATACGATGGGTTCTACTTTTGTAAGAATTTGATTTTGAAAAAGTAGATAGGAAGGGAGCTGAGAATCAAATTGTTGATCATCTGTTCAGACCTGAATTAGAAAAACCACTCTATTTTGAAAAAGAGATTAATGAACATTTTTAGAAGAAAAATTATTCAATATTAATGAGTGGCGTGTTCCATGGTATGTAGACATTGTGAACTTAATTGTTAGTGATATTATACCCTAAGGAATAACATACCAACATAAGAGAAAATTTTTATTTGAAACTAAGACCTATTTTTGAGATGACCCACTTTTATATAAATAAGGAAAGAATCTTATTATTCAAAGATGTGTGCCTTTAGAAGAAACTTATAAAATTATCCAAAAATGTCATAATTATGGTTTTCAGGGACATTTTAGTGTTGATAAAACAACATACAATATTTTATAATCGGGATTTTATTGGCCTACAATCTTTAGAGATGCTAATGCTTATATCAAAACTTGTGATCGATGTCAATGAGTAGGTAATACTTCTAAGAGGAATGAGATGCCCCTCAATTATATGTTAGAAGTTTAGATATTTGATGTTTGAGGATTAAATTTCATGGGACCATTTATACTATCTTTCAGAAATTTATATATATTTTTAGCAGTAGACCATGTATCTGATAGCGACTTTATATATGTTTAAAAATACAAGAATTTGATAATACTGTTAGAAGATTTAAATCCCCGGCCAACGACGCAAAAAACTTGACAACGGTTATATATTTGATAAAGATGTGTATAAAATATTTGATAATTGCAAAGTCACACTTATCAACATAAGTATACGTATCACTCAAGTAATATAGGGCTCTAATGAGTCCTGGATATCGATCCCAAAGGGAGTAAAATTATAGGCTACGAACTAAGATTTAAAAAATCAATACTTAATCACAACAATATAGTTCAAATTGCTTATTTGTCACTAATAGGCAATTGAAATAAAAATGTAATTTTAATAAACTCTTAATTAACTAATTCTACTAATAAAGTATTGAATGTGAAGTTCAATATATAAGAAAGCATCATTCTCCTTGTCAAGAAATTTAAGTGAATGTATAGATTGAATCAGTTCAAATTGTATTGTGCCAAATAGAAGCATACCTATTCTTTACCCTTTGGACCAGGCATAAAGAATATTGACTAATCCTATGCTTGATTACTGAATCTGTGGCAAGGCTGGGAGGATACAGACTCTCACTTTGGAGCTCCCATGTTCCCCTTGCCTGAGATCTAACATTTACACTTTAGCACCCAAACGATAGGACTGAATTAAGGATTTAGTTTGTCACTCTAAAATCTCCAATTCTACGGCCGATATTTTTTTTTTCCTTATTTATTTGCACCGAAATTTCAAGGACTTTGGCCTCCCTAAAGCTTAGATGTAATCTTCATTTTAGTTGTAAAACACAACATATTTCAATAAGTTAATTGGCTACATTGAAAGTAAATTAAGATTGAAGTGAAAAGATCATCACAAATTTGTTAACATTCTCATGGCACAACCAATTCAAATCACCATTTCACAAAATCTCAAGACAAAAAGAAAGACAGAGAAAACTACTCAGAACTCATGGAGAAGATACAACAAAATAAAAGCAAAGTCATACAAACTTCAATAAGTAAATACAACTTATCTCTAATTCCTCCACAAGAAAACTCCTCTAAGTTCCTCTGAATCTCTTCCTTTCTTTACAGCACGCAGAATTCTCCTTCTAAGCGGCAAGGAGGAAGAAATCTCTCACTTTCCTTCCACTCTTACAATCTCTCGCAGAATTCCTCACAATACTAACCACCCTCTACACTCTAATAGGCACCACAAACAACAAAGACTCAGCGGACACCAGTGGACACCCGTGGACACACGTGGACACCCCCTTCTTTGGCCTTCAAACCTTTCTTTTAAAGTTGTAGAAGAGTTTTCAAGAGTTGCCCAAGAGTCCCTTCAAAAATTGTCCACATTGAATGCATCTCTTGAGGGAACTGACGTGCTCGCCATCGACGGCCTCGATGGCGCCGTCGGCGGCCTTCTAGAATATTTAATTCTGGACTCTCGAGAAAAACCCTTTGTCAGCGCCGTCGAGCTTGCCATTGGCACCCAAGATCAAATCTTCATATTTTGGTCCTTTTTGCTCCAAATTCGCTCCTTTTTGCATTTTTTTGCTCCAATGATCATAATTCAACATACCTGCAACAAAACATCAAAAATACCTTTTTAAAAGTACAATATTATCAAAATCAGTGTAAAATAGGTATGAAAATCTCAACATATTTCCTTTTGGTCAAAATCCCTCAAACTTAATTATTACTTGTCCTCATGTAATTTTAGTACTACATAAAAATTATGATCTACTGTGGTAAATTTTTAATTCACAAATACTATAAGTTTTATTTAAGTAAATACCATAATGAGATTTTCAGAAAAATTCTAAGTAATTAAATTAACTCTGTAGACATAAGACTATCTAGTCATCAAGTTTAAGAGCTCTAGTTTTCTATCCATTTCAAGAATGACTATATGTTGTAATAGCAAGTCACTTAAAATATTGAAATGATAGGAACTTCATGAGAACATTACTAGTAAAAGATGTTATTCCATAAATACAAGTTCAAGAATGTATTTAGGTTTTCCTTTTAGGTAGGTTCAAGTGAAACCAATTTTTGATTAGGCATCTCCTCAAGCTTCTCCTCACTTATATATGTTTTTTTTCATTTGCTTTCAATCCTATATATTTTTCTTTTCTTTTCAGGGATTGTTGTCAATCATTTCTTTTTCTTTTTCAAGTGAAGATTACTATATATGGATAGTCTTTAATAATTTTGAACTTCACTTTTCTTTCGTTAAATTTGAAATTCAAAGCATTCATTTACCTTATAAGTATTTCATAGCTTTTACTTCATTGAGCGCCAATTTTTTCTTCTCAAATGAATTTCTAAAATTCTTAATATTTCAAAATATAGTTTTCTTTTCATTAAATAGTTAATTATAGTCTTATTCTCTTATACTAAATATCTTAATCTACAAAATTAATTTTTCTTACAAAAATATTCCTTTAAATCTGCCATAATATTTAAATAACTACAAAACATAGTTATCTGAATTAAATTCACTACAAAAATCATATTAATAGTTTTAAAAATATTTAAATCGAGAACATATAATAGTTAATATTTTTCTTCCCTCCCCCAAACTTAAATTTTCCAATATGGAATGATACAGGTGGAAAGAAAAATTCTAAATATAAATCATACCTCTGTACTTTAGGCATTTTCATCATTCTAAACTGGTCTGTGATATTAGTTGCTTTCTATACATATAAATCATTAAAGAATTTGCTGGGTAATGAAAATTTGAAATAAGTACAAATATAAACATTATACAAACACTATATTTCACTAACACATCACAATACTAAATAAAACAATTACAAATACATCACAATGCAAAAAAAAAAATCACAGCAAATTACAATTTTACAAAGTACTAATCAAAGTCTATTATAACTACACATGCAAATTTCAAACTACAACACTAAAAATTTATAACAATAATAAAAATTATATAATTGCATACATAAAATAAAATATAGAATAAAATAAAAGTACAAACAAACTTACATATATCTCTATCACAAAATCATAAAACAAAAGTACGCCAATTACTATCATATATCAAAATCCCATACTATATCCTCGTCTCCCTGGTCAGCAAGTGGATTGAGCTGATACTGAGTATAACGGAGGAATTCAGGAAAAGTAACATCAGGCTCACCTCTTTAGTGTCGGGCATGAGCTTCATAGTAAGTAATCTCGAAGTCAGAATGCCTCTGTAGGCACTCACTATCATAATCATGTTTACATTCTAATCCCTCAATTCTTTCATTTATTTTCTCTCTACTCTTCCACTGCAAGGTTAACTCATTCATTAAATCTTGAAGGGTAGGGGAACTACAGGAAGGAAGGTCATAACTTATAGAGGGGATATCTCTACTAGTAGAACGTTCTTTCCTCCTACTCCCAGATCTCCATCCTTCATGGGATTCATACGTCATTAAATTAGCTTTACTAATGGGTATTATAGGGTAAACCCATTCTTCATCATCTCCAGCTTCAACTCCAGAAAGTTGGCAAAGTGCATAAATGAGGTCAGGATGTCCTAAACCTCCACTTGATTCACTCCTTGTCATGGTCAAAATATTCTTATAAATAATTCTCCCCACATTTATAGTCTGATTGTTTTCAATACAAAAATTCAGAATAGCTCTATCTCTTGTTACCTCACTATGGTGGTAGGTAGGTAATAGAGTAGAGGAAATAAAATAGTGCCATGCTTTAGATGTGGCATTCAACATGGAAGCAGAAAAATTTATCCGTTCTCATTGCTTTATCTTCCATGTCCCTTTCCCATCAGTGAGAAAGTTAATGACATCGTTCAGCGGGCCTTCCATTGTACTGAAGGTTTCATAATTGAAGATATAGGAGTCTGTGTCTTCATAAAATGAGTTAATGTGGGTGGCACTGAACTCAACAGAAAACCCTCTTACTTGAAAGGTTCCATCCTCAGAATAGAACGCATTGGCATATAATTCTTTCACAACATTCACAATCGCCTTATTGGTGGTATAACAGAAATTTTCCCACCTCTGTTCGGTAATAACTCGTTCAACTTCTCCTCCCGAACTCCCAAAAACATGATCTTGTATACATTTCTTCCCTTGAAACATTGAAGTAAATCTTAACTGAGCCTTCGCATTGATGAAGCGAGACTCGTCAAACTGAAGTCGCCTCTTTTGTCGCGGAGCCATTTCAATCTAATCAAAATTATAAAAAAATTCCAAAATACACTTTAAATACTCAAATAATGGCTTCCAAGAGTGACTCTAAGAGTTCAAAACTAAGTTCCATGAATTTCTTCCAAATATTCTCTCCACATTCTAAATTTTTTTGGATCTCTTCAATGTGGAAGAAATTTACGGTGAAAATCAAATATTTTTTGTTTGGAGTGAAGCTCTTACCGAGAGATGATAAAATTTGGTGTCTAAACGCTTTGAAATTGCCCCAAATCCAAGATCTTCAAGCCCTAGATCGAAATTTTTGTTTTTTTAAGAGGAAGGAGATGATGAATAGTGGCAGAATCGTGGTTAAAAGTGTTTTCTGTATCTCACCGTCAGCGGGGTCGTCAGCGCCATCGGTGAGCTCTATTGAATTAAATAGCCTAAATCTCGGGAAAAATACGCCGTCGGCGGTGTCGATGGCACCTTCGGTGAGATTTTCAAAATTATTTCAATTTCCAGATTTTTGTGATTTCAATCAATTTCAAGCCTCGTTGACATTCGTTCAATCATTCTAGACATAAATTTAAGTGATTAAATTATGTACTAACAAAAATAAACATTCACAACACAAAACATCTCAATTATCTATAAAATCCAAGGGTTACAATACACGTTACATAACACACATAAGTTTGATATTTTCTCAACCTTAATACATCAATTCAGCATCACAATCCAAGCCACAAAACTCTAAACGCTTAAAACAAACATTTTATGCTCAATCTCAACTATATTGAGATCTAAAAGCAAAATTCAAAAGTAAAGCAAACACATAAGTTCAAATCAAATCACACACATAGACATATAGGTAGTAAAGTAAATCTACTACTCCTCCAATTTGGTGCTTATTTCTTCTATGATATCGCCCATCGATTGAATATGAAAGAAGAGTTACTTCCTTTGATATGTCCAGAGTGATCAAAATGCTGTTTCATCATCCAGTCTAGATGATTAAAAAAATCAGAGATATTGTTAATTGCCTTCATATCATTTTGTACCCATTTCTCCAGTTTCTTGATTCTGCGCAGGATCACTAGTGTCTTGTCCAGAATTAGAGGCTGAATAGGAAGTGAATTCTGAGATGATTGATCCGTAATAATAGTCAGATCATTCTCATCTTCATTGGCTGGGAACTTTTGGGTTGGGTCCAAAGGCTTCCAAGGTAGAAGTACATTTTCCCAATTCTCATAAGATAGTTGGAACTGACTGTAGAGTAAGAAGATTGTTGAAGGATGTCCAAGCCCATAAGTTGATCCATGAACAATTAGGCCCAAAACATACGTCACAATTATCGATCCAATATAAATCAACAGTCCCATTTGAATACAGTAATTCAGAATAGCACTTTCTTTAGTAACTTTACTGATCCTCATTATCAATAATAGTTTTACAAAAATGACAAAGTGTCAGTGTTTAGAAATAGGTTTTAGAAGTGTAGCAGAGAAACTAACATACCCATTTTCTATCATTTCCCAGTCTTCAGTCTCATCCGTCAAAAATTGGTAGAACTCATTCATCAAATTTTTTGTCGGGACGAAGTTGGAATAATGGCAGACAGGAACATTCTCGATCATATATAACTCATTAATCTGTGCAGTAGTAAAATTTATTCATCTGCCTCGCACATAGATGACTCCCTGGTTGATTCCATGCAAATTAGCATAAAACTCCTTCACCACAGGAATGACTACGGCGACAGTAGTGTAGCACAACACTTCCCGTTGTCGTCGCACAATCATCTCTTCAATTACTGTCGACGGATTGCTCAATCCTCGATTCACGAATCCTCTTTCTTCGATTAATCCCCTTTTTGTCAGCATTTTGATGAAGATTTGTTGCGCCTCGGAACTAATGAACTTTCTCCGGTTGAACACTCAAAATCTAGGGTTTTCAGTGGAATTGGAAGCCATAGGGATAAAATTGGCGTAGTTTCAATTTATTTTGGGTAATATGAATTTAATAACCAAGTTTAGAAGTTTGTAAAGAGTAAATCTCGCCTAAAACCGCCAAAAAACTGACATTTCAAACTCCAGAAATCGTCATCTCACCATTCTTGCCATCGGCTGCGTCGATGGTGCCATCGACAAGCGTTGAGAATTAATTGTCTGGACCCTTGAAAAAAACCCTCCATCGGCACCTTCGAGCCCACCGTCGGCGCCTAAGGTGAAAATTTCACAGTTTTTCTTTGGTCTGAATGCGTTCCAATTTTCTCTATGGATCCAATTTTTATGATGATTCAAGGGTAAATACAAATAGTAGAGTTCAATACTACCAAAAAATAATGATAATTTCAAACAAAAAAACTATAATCACAATAAAAATAAAGATAACTATGGGTTGCCTCCCATAAAGAGCTTGGTTTAACGTCGTCAGCCCGACTTATTCAGATATTATTCATTTTGACTGACCATTAAAACCTCTTTAAAATTTGGTCTTTTACCCTGAAAATACGGCTTTAATATGTGTCCATTTACTTTAAATCTATTCCCAGTCTTTTAATCTTCAATTTCAACAGCTCCGTAAGTATAAACTCGAGTCACAATAAAGGGTCCTAACCAACGAAACTTCAATTTCCCAGGGAATAACTTCAGGCTTGTATTTTAAAGCAAAACTTCTTGTCCTGGTTCAAATTTCCTCTCGTTAATCTTTGAATCATGCAATAACTTTAGTTTCTCCTTATAAATTTTGTCGTTATCATAAGATTCATTTCTTAATTCTTTTAATTCATTCATTTGTAATAATCTCTTCTCACCAGCATCTTTCAAATTATAGTTGAATTCTTTAATCGCCCAATATGATTTATGCTCCAATTCTATTAATAAGTGACAAGTCATTCCAAAAATTAGCCTGTAAGGAGTCATTCCAGTAGGAGTTTTATAAGCAGTCCTGTAAACCCATAATGTAGTATCTAGTCTAGTAGATCAATCTACTCTACTATGGTTTACAGTCTTCTCCAATATTTATTTAATCTCTCTATTAAAAACTTCAGCTAACCCATTGGTCTGAGGGTGATAGGAAGTAGAGATTCTATGAATAACATTAAACTTTTTTACCAATCTCTGAATGTATTTATTCTTGAAATGGGATTCTCTGTTAGTGATAATCACTCTAAGCATTCCATACCTGGTGAAAATATTTTTCATTAAAAATCTTGAAACACTTTTAGCGTCACAATGAGGTAAATATTGTGCTTCAATCCACTTTGAAACGTAGTCTACCGCAACTAATATGTATAAGTTCCCAGATGAAGGAATAAATGGTCCCATAAGATCAAATCCCCAAACATCAAAGATCTTAACTTTTAACATGAAATTCATAGGCATTTCATTTCTTCAAGATATATTGCCTACTTGTTGGCATCGATCACAAGTTTTCATGTATCTGTAAACATCTCTAAAGAGACTAGGCCAATAGAATCCAACTTGTAAAATTTTATAAGCAGTTTTATCAGTTCCAAAATGTCTTCCAAATTCAGAATCATGACATTTCTGAATGATTAGTTTAGTTTCCTCATAAGGTAGACATCTTGTCATAATAAGATCCTTACATTGTTTATATAAATAAGGCTCATCCCAAAAACATGCTTTCACATCATGAATGAATTTTCTTTGTTGTTGCAATGTCAGCATAGGTGGCAAAATATCACTTACAATATAATTACCAATATCTGCATACCATGATATTTTCCGCTCATTAATATTATAGAGTTGTTCATCAGGGAAACTGTCTGTAATTTTATTGTTGGTGTTAGATAACTCATGATATTCTAATCTTAACAAATGATCAACAATTTAATTATCAGTTCTCTTTCTATCAAATTATTGCATCAAAAGTATCCATCTAATTAACCTTGGTTTGGCATCCTTCTTTTGCACGAGGTATTTAATAGCAGAGTGATCAGTGTGCACAACACATTTAGTCCTAATTAAATAAGATCTAAATTTGTTAAATAGTCAGTAACTCTTTTTTAGTAACAGTGTAGTTAATTTAAGCATGGTTAAGGTTTTGCTAACATAGTATATAACTTTAAACATTTTATTGTACCTTCATCCAAGAACAACTCCAATAACATAATCACTAGCATCGCACATCAGTTTGAATGATTTCTCCCAGTTAGGTGAAACTATTATAGGGTTTATGATTACCTTTTCTTTTAATAACTCAAAGGCATTTAAACAGTCTTCAATAAACTTAAATTTCATGTCCTTTTCTAAAAGTTGGCATAGAGGTTTGGTAATTTTTGAAAAATCTTTAATATAACACCTGTAAAAACCAACATATCCAAGAAAACTTCTAACCCCTCTTACATTAGTAGGAGGTGTTAATTCAGATATAACTTGAATTTTTGCAAGGTCTACTTCTATACCACTTTCTAAAATTTTATGCCCTAACACAATTCCTCCCGCAACCATAAATTGACATTTCTCCTAATTTATAACTAAATTAGTTCTTTCGCATAACTCCAAAACTTTTTTAAGATAATTTAAGCATGTGTCTAATGATGTTCCAAATATAGAGAAATCATCCATAAACACTTCTATTCCATCATCAATTAGCTTACTAAATATAGACATCATACATCTCTGGAATGTTGCAGGTGCATTTCATAATCTGAACGGGATTCTTTGAAAAGCAAAAGTTCCAAAAGGACTAGTAAATGTTGTCTTTCCTTGATCCTCAGGAGTAATAGGAATTTGATGGTAGTCGGTATATCCATCTAAAAAATAAAAAAAATTGAGGCCAACGAGTCTATCCACTATTTGGTCTAAAAATGGTAAAGGGAAGTGATCTTTCCTAGTGGTAGTGTTTAATTTTCGATAATCAATGCAAATACACCACCTAGTAAATTGTCTGATAGGTATTAATTCATTATTCACTTGTGCTTTAGTAGTCACCCCTCCTTTCTTAGGAACACAATGAATTGAACTTACCCAAGCACTGTCCGAAATATGATATATAATTCCAGTGTCCAACCATTTCAAAATTTCCTTCTTGACAACTTCTTTCATCATTGGTTTTAATCTCCTTTGTGGATCAACTCTTGGTTTATATTGTTCATCGAGTATAATTATGTGCATACAGATCGAAGGACTAATTTCTTTAATATCAGCTAAGGTCGAAGAAAAAGCTTTCTTATATCTTTTTAATGTATCCAAAAGTCTTTGCTCCTGCAAATCATTTAACTCTGAAGATATAATAACAGGTAATGTAGATGAGTTTTTCAGAAACACATACTTCAAGTGGTTAGGCAATGTTTTCAACTCAAGTTCAGGTGGTTTTATAATTGATGGAACTAGATTCTTATCAGCCTTTCCTGTAATATCCAGCATCTCAAATCTTTCCTGAACATAATCTAATTCTTCATTTTCTATTTCATCCAAAATAACTTCATCTTTGTCTTCAAAATCTTTTTTTTCTTCAAAATATTCTTTAAAATGCTCGTTCAATAGATGTTGACAAATTTTCCATGCGAAAACATTCATTGTCTCTTTAAACAGCAGGGAATTTCATAGATTTTACAATTGTTAAAAGTCACTTCTTGATCATTAAATCTCATAGTTAATTCTCCCTTTTGAACATCTATCATAGCTCTTCTAGTAGCTAAAAAAGGTCTCCCTAAAATTATAGGTATTTCTTTATCTTCCTCCATATCTAAGAGAATAAAATCCACAAGAAAGACAAATTTATCAACTTTTACTATGTTCCTCCATATCTAAAACAATAAAATCCACAAGAAAGATAAATTTATCAACTTTTACTAACACATCTTCTATAACTCCCTTAGGATAAGTAACTGAACGATCCCCTAACTAAAGAGTTACCGAAGTAGGTGAGACTTCTCCTAATCCTAATCTTTTGAAAATTGATAGAGGCATAAGATTAATGCTGGCTCCCAAATCACATAAAACTCTTTCATAAAATCTTACCCCGATAGCACACGGTATAAAGAAACTACCAGGATCTTTTTATTTTTCAGGAACCTTTTTCTGAATAATTGCTCTACACTCTTCGCTAAGTGCAACAGTCTCATTATTAGTGAACTTCTTTTTCTTGTTCAAAATATATTTCATAAACTTCACATAATTGAGCATTTGATCTAAAGCTTCTATGAAATGAATATTTACTATTAATTTCTTAAGAATTTCAATAAACTTGGAAAATTATTTATCATTTTCGTGTTGCTTCAATCTTTAAAGAAACGGTGGCGGAGGTTTCTCCACAGTAATTTTCATTGGTGTAAGTGGATATTTTAAATCTGGGTATTCATGATCCTTTTCTTTTTCTGTATCCACTTTCTCTTTTTTTTTAGTTTCCATTTCTTTCTGCATTCTTGTTTCCAATTCTTTTCCACTTCATAATTGTATCGCTTTTATTTGTTTTTTTCCTTGATCTTTAGGATTTGGTTCCACAGTACTAGAAAAAGTTCTCAATGTTTGGTTACTAAGCATAGTAGCAATATGCCCCAATTGGTTTTCAATATTCTTGATAGCAGTTCCTTGATTTTGTAACTGGTTTCTTTGAATTTCTAATTGATTTCCTTGATTCTGCAATTGTTGACCCATGTTCAGTATCAACTCTTCCATGGACAACTTCTTTTCCTTAAATTAAGTGTTATTGTTAAATCTTGGATGATAAGAAGGTCTATAATTATCATTTCCTTGATTGGATGAATTTCTCAATGGTTTTACTGGGTTGTTCGCCCATTGTTGATTTGTAAAAGAATTCTTATTCCAATTAAAGTTAGGATGATTCTTCCAACCTTGGTTATAATAGTTCGAATAAGGATTGTTGGGTCCATTATTAATAGCATTTAAAGTCTCATAAGAAGGTTGAACATCCACAAATTGCCTAGATGAATTCTCTTCCATAATAGTAGGTGTTGGAGAATAATTCATCCCATAATGATCTAATTTCTTTGATATTACAACAATCTGCGAAGCTAACACAGATATTGAATCAGAATCGTGGATATTAGCTACTCTTTTTGGATTTACCCTTTTAGAGGGCCATTAAAAATTATTGGTAGTCATCTCTTCTATTAACGAATAAGCCTCATCAAAAGGTTTTGACATTAAAGAACCACCAGCCGCAACATCTATAATCGATCTAAGAGATCCCACAAATCCATTGTAAAAATTTTGAATTATCAACCAATTTGGTAACGAATGATGTGGGCACTTCCTAAGAAGATCTTTAAATCTCTCCCAAGCTTCATATATCGACTCTCCATCAATCTAACAAGATGATGTTATGTCATTTCTAAGTTTAGCAGTTTTGGATGGAGGGAAATATTTGGAAATAAATTTCTGTGAAAGTTCTCCCCAAGTTCAAATAGATCCAGGTGCTAACGATTTTAACCACATCTTAGCCTTATACCTAAGTGTAAAAGGAAAAAGTCTAAGTCTAACAGCATCATTCGAAACTCTGTCATATTTAAAGGTAGCACAAAGTTCTAAAAAACTAGTGAGGTGTAAATTAGGATCTTCATTTGGTGTACCTCTGAATTAATTGTTTTATACCGTTTGGATAATAGCAAGTTTGAGCTCAAATGAATTAGCAGCAACATTAGGATTTTGGATATATAAGTGAATTTCATCTGCTGTAGGATTTGCATAATCTCGTCGAGGTCTAAGTTCATGTTCATTTTCTATTCCTTGATTGTTCACATTATTTTCCATTGTGATAGGATTTTTAGGTTGTTATCTTAGTTTTCTAATTCTCCTAACAGTGCGTTCTAATTCTGAATCGTAGGGTATAAGATTTTCAAGTCCAAATTTACGCATATAAATGAAATCAGTACACTGAAAAATAGTTAAATAAATATGAAAATAAGTTGTAATTCAAGTAAAAGTTTTCTAATAGTCCTAATTTGTCTGTTACTCTAATTAAGATTTTTTTTTTTAAATCTAATTTTTACTCCCTCGCCAATGGTGCCAAAAATTTGACAGCGACTTTAGATATGCTTAAAGATACAAGAATTTGATACTAGTGCTAGAAGATTTAAATCCCCGGCTAACGGCGCCAAAAACTTGACAACAGTTATAAATTTGATAAGGATGTGTATAAAATATTCAATAATTGCAAAGTCACATTTATCAACGTAAGTATACGTATCGCTCAAGTAATACAGGGCTCTAATGGAGTCTTGGATATCGATCCCACAGAGAGTAATATTAGAGGCTACGAACTAAGATTTAAAAAATCAATACTTAATCACAAAAATATAGTTCAAATTGTGTATTTGTCACTAATAGGCAATTGAAATAAAAATGTAATTTTAATAAACTCTTACTTAACTAATTCTACTAATAAAGTTTCTAATGTGAAGTTCAACATATAAGAAAGCATCATTCTCCTTGTCAAGAAGTTTAAGTTAATGGATAAATTGAATCAATTTAAATTGTATTATGCCAAATAGGAGCATACTTATTCTTTATCCTTTGGACCAGGCATAAAGAACATTGACTAATCCTATGTTTAGTTATTGAATCTGTGGTTAGGCTAGAGGATACTGGCTCTCACTTCGGAGCTCCCACATTCCCTTAGATTGAGGGCTAACAACTAAATTGAGGATTTTAGTCTATCACTGTAAAATCACCAATTCTATGCCAGATAATTTTTATTTCCCTATTTATTTGCACCCAACTTTCAAGGACTTTGACCTCCCTAAATCTTGGATGTAATCTTCACTTTAGTTGTAAAACTCAACATAATTTAATATTGAAAGCAAATTAAGATTGGAGTGAAAAGATCATCATAACTTATTTAACATTCTGATGGCACAACCAATTCAAATCACCATTTCACAAAATCTCAAGACAAGGAGAAAGATATAGAAAACTACTCAGAACTCATGCAGAATATACGACTAAACTTGGAATTTATATATAAAAGCAAAGTCATACAAACTTCAATAAGTAAATACAACTTATCTTTATTTCCTCCTCAAGCAAATTCCTCGAAATTCCTCTTAATCTCTTCCTTTCTTTACAGCACACAGAATTCTCCTTTGAAGCGGCAAGGAGGAAGAAATCTCTCACTTTCCTTCCACTCTTACAATCTCTCGAAGAATTCCTCACAATACTAACCACTCTCTACACTCTAATTGGCACCAAAAACAACAAAGACTCAGCAGACACCAGTGGCCACAAGTGGAAACCTGTGGACACCCCCTTTTTCGGTCTACAATTCACACTGGTAATGGGCTTCAGTTGCTGTAAGATCTCCTCCCAGCTATCATATCTAACACCATCCTACTCACATAACGAAAAGATCAAGGATGTAAATCCCAAATTTGCAGTATTAGCAATAATGACAGAACTGGTAATAACTCCATAAATCAATCCTCCATCTTCAATCGACTTGGACAGCTGAATAAATTAGTTCAAGGTTGCTCTCTTTCAAGTCACTTCACTCAAATGATTTGTAGGTAGCAGACAAGCAGAGATAAAATAGTGTCATGCCTTTGCATTGGCATCCAACTTCGAGGCAAAAAAATTTACTCTTCTTTCATTTGTAATCTTTCATAATCCTTTCTCATCAGTTAAAGATGATATAATCCCATCTAGCTCCTCCTCAATAGGATTATAGTTTCCATAACAACACAAAGTACTAGGAGTCAAATTGTAAAACTGATTAATTACCTCAGAAGAAAATGATACTATATTCCCCCGTACTATGACTTCTTCCTCATCAACCTCCGAGAGATTTGCATAGAACTCTTATACTACATATATCACAGTGACAACAGAAAAATAATAGAACTGCTCCCACTGGCGGCTAACATCTTCTCTTTAACAGTTCCTCTAAACTTTTGAAACGTTGCTTAGGAATTAGTTTCCTTGTATGTAAAGCATCACTGTACCTGTCCTGAGCTCTCAAACTAACAATTTTACTTGAATCGAACAAAGCTTTTCCTTTGCTTCTGCTTATTCTTGGTGTCATTTTATAAAAAAATGCATAAAATTTAAAATAAATTCCACAATCAATTCCAAATCATAAAACACAACTCCTAAAATCTTAAACTAGCAAATCTATGTATTTTCCAACAATGTTTTCCCAAAATTTCACGATGAATAATGATTTTCGGGTAGCTCATGAATGTGCTCAAAATACATGATGAAAATAAAAAAGTTTTGCATAAAAGTGAAGCTCTTACCTCAAGAAGATCAAATCTAATGAATTTGGCTTGAATCCACCAAGAAATCCCCACTTAAGATGATGCCCTGGCTCTCTAAATCGTGAAAAATTGAGGAAGAAGGCCAAGTGGAGTGGTTTAATGGCAATTTTCAGACTAAAAATTCACTTAAAACTGTTCGTGAACCGATTTTTGTGAACCGATGCTTAAGTACGAATGGTTCGGCGCTTAGGCGCCTGTCTATCGGTTTAGTCAGTGCTTAAGCATGGGATTTGACACTTAGGTTCCAGTGCACAAATTTTGATTCTTTTCATCTAAGAGAATTGCACTATTAGCCAAAGTCAACAAACCCTCTATGGTCTCAAAAACATCTATATACTATTCTCTTCTCTCTCACTTTCTTCTAATTCAAGGTTCACCAATTTAAGCTAATTCGATTCAATACTAAAAAGCACAAAAAATTTCACAAATAAAATACTTATAATCATCCAAAAATGATTACGAACATTTTTGATGATATAAATTCTCAATCCAAATAATCTTGGATGAAAAAATTCCTAACATAGACTCTAAATAAACTTAACATATAAAAACAATTTAAAACACACTTAACATTGATAAACATAATCACACGAACACTATACATAAACACTAAATCACGAACTTAATTCCATTCTCTAGTTGATGGAACAAATTCTGGCCTATCATTAGCCTCTCCTTCAACATTTGGTATGAATATGTGAAAGAACGGACGATGATTGATAACTCTGGTTGAATATTCTTTAATCCACTTGTTCTTCATATACATAGCCTTATTTACTTCTTCTATAAAACTTATATGGCTAAATTGCATCTTTAATTGCCATCCTATATGATCCAAATATGCGTTAACTTCCATTACTTTTTTCTTCAATTGATGCCTCGTTAGCCTCAATTTTAGTGATCTTTTCTGCTATTCCTTCGATACTAACGGCTAGAAAACCGTTATACATCTCTTGCACACTTTGACTATTAAAATCCTTTTTCATTGCTTCTTCCCTCTTCTACAAATCACTCTCCCAAGATGACATTTTTCCAATACTCTCTTTTTCACTTGGAATTTAAGGGTAAAATGAAGGTGTGGTGAGATTTCTCCTCATACCCCCTCTATTTATATGTTGTAAACCCTTTCTAAAACTCCTAGGCACGTTAGAACCACTCTTACACATTCAAGCCAACCAATTTGCAGTTAGAATTTCTTGAAACCGAAACACACACATGATTTTTTTTAACTGTCGTGCTTAAACGTCGGATCTTGACGCTTAAGCGCTAGTGCTCAATTTAGCACAGGTCAACTTAACGTCTAAACATTCATTCTAACATGTTTAATCCATCTCTTATGGTCTAAAAGTAATAACTAACTTAATATATAATCAAATTACAACTAGAATTTTCTAATTCACACAAAATAACATAACAATAAAAATAATCACATAGAAAACTATGAGGTGCCTCTCACATATCACCTAGTTTTACGTCTTCAGCCCGACGTAACCAAGGCTTATTCTGGTTGACCCAACATCAAAAAATCATTTACTTTAAGTTGGTCACCTAAAAAGTAGGATTTCAGACTGTGACCATTCACTTTGAATAATTTATCAATTTTAGGATTTTTTAAATCCACAGCTTGATAAGGATAAAATTTCATCACAACAAATGGCCCCATCCACTTAGACTTAAGTTTGCCTGAAAATAATCTTAACCTTGCTTTATAAATCAAAACTTATTGTCGTGGCTAAAAATTTTTAGTCAGAATCCTTCGATCATGCCACATCTTCATCTTTTCTTTATAAATCTTAGCACTTTCATAATATTCATTCCTTATCTCTTCAAGTTATTTAATTGAAATAACATCTTCTCTCCAGCATCTTTTAATTTATAATTAAATTCCTTAATTGCCTAATATTTTTTATGCTCAAGTTCAACTGGTAAGTGACACGCTTTCCCAAATACTAGCCTCTGTGGGGACACTCCTATTAGAGTTCTGTATGCAGTTCTATAAGCCCACAAAGATAGTCAAGTTTAGCTGACCAAACCATTTTGGTTGGATTGACAGATTTTTTTAATATACTTTTAATTTCACAATTGGATAATTTAGCCAAACCACTTATCTGAGGATGATAAGCAGTAGCAATTCTATGGTTAATATGATATTTATTTAATAATTTCTTCATTATTGCATTTCTAAAATGACATCCCCTGTCAGCTATAATCACTCTCAGCATCCCAAATCAACAAATTATATTCGTTCATAAAAACTTTGCAACACTTTGAGCATCACATCTAGGTAAAGTAATAGCTTCTATCCATTTAGATACTGACCAAAGAAAAATATGTTGAGATTTTCATACCTATTTTACACTGATTTTGATGATATTGCACTTTTAAAAAGGGTATTTTTGATGTTTTGTTGTAGGTATGTTGAATTATGGTCATTGGAGCAAAAAGATGCAAAAAGGAGCAACTTTGACCTGTGAAGACTTATTCACATCATTCTATTTTAGGTTGAAAGGGTAGATTCTCTAGTACTTATGTTGCCTCTACTTCACGAGCCTATACTTCACATGCCTCTACATCATGGGGTCAAAAGTTTGGTTCTAATACTCAGTCACAGCTTATAGAAAGGATATTGAATAATTTTATCTATACCAATGGAAAAGTGGCAAATTTAGGGCATTTTAGTGAGCATATGAATGGGTATATGAGAAGAAGAAGTGATTATGAGAAGGAATACAACACAGCTATGGAGAATCTCAATAGAGGTAACCGAGATGTAGTATTTCCTCAGTACCCTAGATATCCACCATTTGAGCCTACAGCTGCTTAGAGTAGTGATGATAGTGATGATGCTTAGTTTAATTTGTAGTTTTGTTTTCTATTTTATGTTATTTTTTGTTTATGTATTGTGGATTGTTCAAGCATTCTGTACTTATTTTTTTCAGTTGAGAGAATTGACATTGTTTATTTTAGTTGTTGTGTTTTGTAGACATTTTTGTGATGTATTTGTACTTTTATGTAGTTAGTATGTTAGTGTGGTAGTAAATATGTTAATTGTGTTATTTGGTGTATTTAATTAGTTTTTTTTGTACTTAATTCAAAATCTTTGAAAAGTTTGAAACTTAACTAACATTTTACTTAAGAGTTGCATGTTAAAAAAAATCAATTTACTACCAGTTATTTTTCTTTATATTGTAATTGTGTTTGTTTGCCAGTGTTTTTATTTTCTTTTCAATTATACTCCACTGCATAGAAGTCTAATGAATCTCTTTATATTAAGTAGAATTAAAAATTTGATCAATTTAATTTTCTACTCCTATTTTTAATTTTTGTACTTGCATATTTAGCATAGAAAAAATCCTGAAAGCATGTTATAGTTAGTTTTCATTTCTACTTCTTTATATAATGCTAAATGATTTATTTTTGTTAAAAATTTAAGTTTGTGGGGGGAGGGGGATGAAAAATTTTAAAGAAACTTAGAAGTTTATTTGTTCTCAATTGTTTTCAAATAAATTTGATTTTAACTTGAAAAATGATTATGTATATGAAGTTATATTAGAGAAGTAAAATTTTGATTTTAGAAATGAGTAAGAAAATTTAGTTAAAATTTATAACAATGAAGAAAAACTTAAATTTAAAAAATTGTAGTGTAGAAAATGCTAAATATAGTGCAACTATCCTTAGTAAGAAAATTTGTATTTTTGAAAAATTTAGAAATTTAGACTTTTATTTTTAATACTTAAGTTTCTTTTATTAAATATAATTTTCAAAACTATTATTATATTTATAAGTAAAAGATTTATATCAGGGCTTTGCTTTAGAAAAAGAGAAGTGGAATTTAAAACCATTAAAGACATACATATATATAGTAATCCATGCTTGAAAAAGAAAAAGAAAACAAAATAAAAGAAAGAATAAAAAGAAAAAGAAAAAGGAAAAGAAAAGAAAAGAAAAGGGAGGAGAAGCTTGAGGATTAGTGTCTAATCAAAAATTGGTTTCACATTTGATCTTTTTAAAGTATAAGATTTGGGAAACTCTTAAGCTTAAAAATATAATATGGTAAGTAAAATTTTTATTAATATAAATATTTAAGAGGAAATAATAAAAGGGCTAAATTTTATATTTTGAAAATCTACATTATTTCTGAATTAGATAGGATATTTCTTAACATTAAAAATTTCTAAACTTTAAGTTGGTCTCATTTACTAATATTTTTTTCTAAATTGGACTACGATATTTCTAAATCAAAATTTTAGCAACTCCTTAAGAAACTCATATGCATTATCTACTTATCTTGGTTTTTAAAGATTGAAAGGTCATTTGAGGACAAGTAACATCTTAAGTTTGGGGGATTTTAATACGCCTAAAATATATATTGTTTTCGTACACATTTTTATACATATTTTTAAGATATTGTGCTTTAATGAAAGGTATTTGTGTGTTTTTCTTGTAGGTACAATCAAATGAATAGAAAATGCTAAAAGGAGTGAAAAATGGTCAAATTTTGAGCAAAAAAGGAAGAAATGTGCAAAAATGAACTGGGGTGCCTAAGAGCTCCGGATTGGCGCCCAAGCGCCACGTACTTTGTGCTTAAACACCAAAGTTAGTTACATAAAGAAATACTAATTATAGCAGAATTATGAAGAGGTGTTTGAAGCAACCCTTGATAAAAAAGTGGGAAATAGCCCATGGACGCGAAAATTCATTCAATTGGCTTTTGAGGAGATAACTTCTAGAAGATTCATTGAATAGAGATACCTTTTTGAAGAGACACCAAGGCACACCTTGGATTTTTATAAGAAAAGATTTAGATTTTCTTAATGGGGGGCTAGCAACTAACCACCAAAATTTGCAACCACCGCCACCGCCGCCCATCACCGCCGTCACCGGCCACCTTTACTTTATTTTATTTAATTTTGAGTGTTAGTTTGTATTGTGAGAGAAGGAAGAGAATTTAAAGGAACTTCAAGACATTTGGTGGAGAGAATTTGAGAAAATTTTTTATTTTTATGACTACACTTGGTTTTTAATTTAAATTTCTTATTTGTGTGCATGATTTCTACTTTTAAACTCATGTGTAGTTGTATTTTCTCCAAGAATTCTGAGTAGTTTTCTTTATCATTTTCCTTAAAACGATAACTGATTAAATGTTTAAAGTAAGTTGTGTGAAGTATTAGACTTCAATGTTGGAAGAAGTTGTGATGATTCAAGACCTTGCACTTCATTTACTTCTTAATTTGGCCAATTAAAATGGTTAAAACCTGTTGTGAGAAAATGTAAGATCTAAAATGGTATTGTCTCAGTCAACAAATAGTTGGAATCACATATTGATTTCAAGAAGGAGAATGTAGTTCATGGGGTTGAGTGCAAATAAATAGTGAAATATATTTTCAAGGGTGTAGAATTAGATGACTTATATTTTTAGTTTTAATACGAGATGTTATCTCCCAGGTGGAGGGAGAAGAGGGAAATCTAAAGTGAGAGCTAGTATCTTCTCTAACTAGCCAATCTTCAAGACTATTCAAATTATAGATTAACTAATGTTCTTTATAGCATCTCTAGTAAGGGTAAAGAATATTATTTCTCTTATTTGGCACAACACATTTAGCATAATTCCATAATTAAATTTCTATGTTTATCACTAATTCATGATAAGAAAAAAGATATTTTACTTATATTTCCTTTATCTTGCAGGTATTTTAGTTAAGTTAATTAGTTGCTTACTTTATTTTCAATTATCAAAAATTATAAAAAGAATCAAACTTTTATTCCTATTATCTCATCTTAAGTTTGAGTAAGAATATATATATTGATAAGTTTTTTGTTGTCTAAAACTAATCCTTTCTATCGGTTCGATATTCTGGAATTAATCAGAACGTTCCATATTATTTGATAATGATATGTATACTTGCGTAGTAACTCATATTGAAATATTATAAATATTATCGCATACATGCATTTTACATCTCTATATATAGAAAATCGGGATCATTGCCAAATTTGGCCTCTAAGTAGTTTGATGCCTTAACCATTTTTGGTGTGGTCCAATTGTATGAAAATGGGGTTAATCAATTAATAATTGATTAAAATAAAGTTAGACCCAAGTTGATTTGACCACTCATGGTGCCATCAAGTTCTAGGTTCAAAGGGTGTGTTGGAATTTTAAGTTGGTTTTTTAGGGTAAATTGGGGATTAGGAAGGCCTTTGGTGAGGTTAGGGATCAATTTAAGTATAGCCCACTATCATCTTAGATTTAGTTTTTAGTGTTTTCCCTATGGTTCATAAGGAGGTTTTTAAGATTTTGGGTTTGCTAAGAGCCCTAGGGCATGTCTTACACATGTGGGACTTAGGTCGCTTACCAGGTCAAAACCCTAAACTACCTTTGGGCTTCTTTGATGAGGGCTAAAGAGGCAGCTGGTTTGAAGGCTATGTGTAGGTAAGTGGGTGAATCCTCACAAAAGTGAGGTGAACATTGTGTATACTCTATGGGTCCAGTGGCTCTTCCTTTTAAAGAATGGCCCCCTTCTGATGGGTAAGTATGCTTTCTTATAAGTCAAATAGGTATTAGAAGTGGAGCAAAGTGGAGAAGATGTGGACCAAAGTTGAGGTCACCTGGAGCAAAGAAGGACACAACTTATTAGACCATAGCGCCAAATTTCTTGGGTATCTAGGCGCTGGTCCTAGACCTAGGAATTCAATAGGGTGCCTAGGTTCCAGTTCATTAGTGCCTTATTTTTTTGGCGCCTAGGCACCCATATTAAAAAAGGGTGTCAAAAAGAGTGGTGTCTAGATGCCAAAGCCATGGTGCCAAAAACTATCTGACCAATTTTCAATAGTTCTTCTATGGCATGTAAGGAGTTATTCAGCTCAGTAAAAGGTCATTTGGTTAAAAAGAATACAGGGTTTGTTGTAGAAGGAATAGGATAGATATCCTTAAGCTTTTTTTAAGGAATTTGAGTTGAATTATAAGGAGCGTGTTCAAAATAGTAGCAAGGGAGCAAGAAATTTTTGGAGAAGCATTCTCATTTTTTTTAGGGAGGGAAAAAGTTAAGTATTGTGTAATTTCTATTATTTTATTTCTGTAAACACAATTTTTAGTGGATTTTCTAGTTTAAAATGATGCTTTGTGATGTGTCTTAATGTTTTCTGAGTATATCTCTTTTACTTTTCCTTATAATGGTTGAGTAGGTTCTGCAGGAATGCAATGTGTTTCAAAAATTGGTTTTTAATCTTGGATGTGATGGATCACCTTTTGAATTTCATTTGCATTTAATTCTAGAAAAGTGATTAGCTAAAATATATTGTGATCCATAATGACTCGGGAGAGCTATGGTAGAACAACTAGGTTACTCACATTCATCTGTTACATACTTTATCGAGAGATGCAAATGTTTTGGATATAGTATTTGATGGGTTCAAATTGGGGTTTTAGGAGCTAAAACCAATTTAATCAAACTTCATTGTGCACTTGAGAGAGGGTATAGAAGAGATTTTATCCTATTTGTCACAAGTCACGTTCACACTTGACATTTTACATTTTCTACACTACCACTTAAACTATTACAAGCGATAGTAGCTTTAGAACTTGATAATCACCAAACCAATTAGGATATGTAAGATTTTTTTAGGAGTTAACCTTTAAAATAGATTGCAATTCAGTAGGGGTAGTTTGTAGAATTTTTATTTAATATCAATTCCAGGCTAAGAACTAACCTAGTAGGCTAAAACTTCTCTGAAGTATAATTCCCTCACTCTCTATGGGATCATTATTCTAGAGACAAATTTTTATAATACTAATAACACATGTTCACTTGTGTGAGACCTCTGCACTTAGAATATGGTTTTTATCAAGTTTTTTTATTGATGTTGTCGAGGAGAGATGATGCAGTTAAGTTAGGAGAATTTTAGTTGAATCATTTAGATTTTAACATAGAAATTTGTACTATCAGTCTTGGTGTGTAATTGCTTTTTGTTTGAAAAAGAAAATTTATAAATATATTTTTATGTGTTTGTATAGTGTGTTTGTGTGAAATCTTATAGTTGATTCTTTATTCAGTGAATACATAGTTCAAGATCAATAGACTTGAACCCTAAAACTCAAAACTAGAGAAAACTATTAGGAGAATTAGAAAATAGAAAATACTCTACATACCTGTAAAAGAATGGTGAACAATCAACATATCAATTTTGCTACCTAGGAATCGATTAATGATCATCATAGTGTGAATAAACCATTAAGGGATTATGCTAATCCTTTAATAATTTTGTGGTGAAAATTAAGCGTTTTAAAACAATTCCTTAATGGTGAAAATGAATTTAAAAATTGTGTGAATAAACCATTAAGGTTTAATTCTAGGTGTGAATAATCCATTAACAGTAAGGCTTAATTCTCACAAAATTTAATGGTGAAAATTTTTTGTCATTTAAAAATTTTAAGTGGTGAAAATTAAGTTTTATAATTTTGAAAAATCTCCCTAAAGGCAGAGAACTCAGAGAAGCAAATTTAATAATTTTTTTTTTATTTTTCCTTAATTTATTGTAATTAATTTAGTGAAAAACTCATTTTTAGCCTTTTAAAAATTATTTTTAAGCTTTGAAAATAAATATCTTTATTTAGAAAATCAGAAAAAATATTCTAATTGTTCCTAAGTGATTAGGAAACAATTTATAACATTTCCATGAGTTTTATTATTTTTATGATTTTTATGAGTTTTTAATTATTTAAATATTTAGAATAGACTAAAAATCAAATTTTTATCTTAAATATCATTTTATTTTTAGAAAATACCCCTGATTACAGAGAACTCAAAAAACTAAGTTTCATAATTTTTTGAGTTATATTTTGATTTTTNCACTTAGAATATGGTTTTTATCAAGTTTTTTTATTGATGTTGTCGAGGAGAGATGATGCAGTTAAGTTAGGAGAATTTTAGTTGAATCATTTAGATTTTAACATAGAAATTTGTACTATCAGTCTTGGTGTGTAATTGCTTTTTGTTTGAAAAAGAAAATTTATAAATATATTTTTATGTGTTTGTATAGTGTGTTTGTGTGAAATCTTATAGTTGATTCTTTATTCAGTGAATACATAGTTCAAGATCAATAGACTTGAACCCTAAAACTCAAAACTAGAGAAAACTATTAGGAGAATTAGAAAATAGAAAATACTCTACATACCTGTAAAAGAATGGTGAACAATCAACATATCAATTTTGCTACCTAGGAATCGATTAATGATCATCATAGTGTGAATAAACCATTAAGGGATTATGCTAATCCTTTAATAATTTTGTGGTGAAAATTAAGCGTTTTAAAACAATTCCTTAATGGTGAAAATGAATTTAAAAATTGTGTGAATAAACCATTAAGGTTTAATTCTAGGTGTGAATAATCCATTAACAGTAAGGCTTAATTCTCACAAAATTTAATGGTGAAAATTTTTTGTCATTTAAAAATTTTAAGTGGTGAAAATTAAGTTTTATAATTTTGAAAAATCTCCCTAAAGGCAGAGAACTCAGAGAAGCAAATTTAATAATTTTTTTTTTATTTTTCCTTAATTTATTGTAATTAATTTAGTGAAAAACTCATTTTTAGCCTTTTAAAAATTATTTTTAAGCTTTGAAAATAAATATCTTTATTTAGAAAATCAGAAAAAATATTCTAATTGTTCCTAAGTGATTAGGAAACAATTTATAACATTTCCATGAGTTTTATTATTTTTATGATTTTTATGAGTTTTTAATTATTTAAATATTTAGAATAGACTAAAAATCAAATTTTTATCTTAAATATCATTTTATTTTTAGAAAATACCCCTGATTACAGAGAACTCAAAAAACTAAGTTTCATAATTTTTTGAGTTATATTTTAATTTTTTTAAAAATCATTTAAGTGTTAAGAGTGATATTTATCTTTAAAAATGAATTTAAGCTATTAAATGCTCTCAAAATATTTTGAAACTTTTATGATGAGTTTTCTGGATCATAAATCACAGTGGAGATCAAAGATCAAGTCATTTAAATGTTTATATTTTTCAAAATTAATTATCTTAGTGATTTAGTATTTAGAAAATTTAAG
This sequence comes from Phalaenopsis aphrodite, assembly GCA_003013225.1. Classification (NCBI taxonomy): domain Eukaryota; kingdom Viridiplantae; phylum Streptophyta; class Magnoliopsida; order Asparagales; family Orchidaceae; genus Phalaenopsis; species Phalaenopsis aphrodite. Next base: position 125,176 of record NEWO01001218.1, read on the forward strand.
GATGTTTTAAATGACTTGACCCATGAAATTATTTTCAAAGGTTTCTCTGGTCATGATAGACCTTCCAAAATTTTCTTGGGATTTAATAACCAATATGCTAATTTCCATGGTTATTTTAAGGAAATGATGTGAAATAACTTGAAAAATGTGGGTCTCTGTATAGGAAACTTCTCTGACTTTGGAAAAATCAGATAATACTTCCCCTGACAGAGGTTACAACATGCTAAAATTCCAAGCCAAGGTGATGTGTCAATTTGCATGGAGAATCAAATGATTCCAAATAGTATTTAATTAACTAAAAATATTTTATGCATCAAATGGACTTGAAAATTATTCCACATTATTCTCCTCTATTCACTGAGCAAGAGAGTATTTTTATTTTATTTTTATGATTTCTTTACACAAAGTTATGTATTTTTGAAGTTAAGGGTATCTAAATAAATAGGAAAAAGCCTTATTTATCTATTTAAACAGCGCGTGCTGACTAGATCCTAGGCAGCTCCAAAGGCGTGCGTGGCGCGCTCTGGTTGGACGTCATCGTCCACATAGTTTGCTGACTCGACCCGCTGTTTATGTCCTTAAGCGCTGTCCGGGTTGATCTCCCCCATCCATTTGATACACGCTTGATCAAACGGCTCCCCGTCATTGTCCCTGATAGAATGATCCCATGCCTGTCCAGACTAAAACCTTAAGATCTCGGCCTAGACTCAACCAAATCACTTCGAGTTTGATCCTATGGACTCGTCTAGGTGAGACAAACACATCCATAAGGCTAAGGTTGCATGAAATCAAGCTTAAGTAAATGGAGAATCAAAATAAGCTCAGGAGGATGAGGAGTTTTATACCTTTGCTCTGAGAAAAGAGGCTTCAGTCAGAGGTGCTCGACACTTTTATTGGGGTCCAAGGAGACTAGGGATTGAGTCCCTGGCCTTGGTGTAAGGTCTAGGTATGAATTTGACCAAGCTTGATTTCAGGTGTTGGTCTAAAGCTATGGTAGAGGCTCTGTGGAAGGAGGATTTGATGGGGCTTTAGTTTCTTTAACTCTTATGAAGGTGTGGGCATAAGCAATTGAAGTTTGGT
>NEWO01001219.1:5825-16890 GCA_003013225.1 Phalaenopsis aphrodite
ACACTTAGTTTAACGTCGCTAGCCCGACAAATAATTCCACCTAGATCAAAATTCCAATTAAGTAATTCTTGATCAACTGCCCAATCTTTTCCATATCCAGGAATTGTTGCAAAGTCCTCAAATTAAAATTTTTCTTTCAGTTTTTCCTTTTCAGATTGATTCATAGCATTATTCCTCATATTTCCTTCTAGATCCAATATTCTTCTATTAATTTTCTCAATTTTTATATTAATATCATTCTTAAAATTTTAAGAAATGGATCTCTATAAGATAATTCAAGATCTCCGAAATTTTGGATTATATTCTCTTTAGATAATTCAGATTCTGGATCAAATTTTACTAGATTACTCTTCTGCTTCAAGTTATCTTCTCCTTCTTCCTCTTGGTACTGAGTAAATAGTGGTGGTGGTCTTTCTATATTTATCTTAGTTGAAGAAATAGGTTTTCTAATTCCTTAGGAAATTCTTCCATTGGCCTTTCAATCTCCTTATCCTCATCTCTCAACTCAAAGTTCTTATGAAACATATCTTCAAATTCTCTTGTAAATATTTGTTCGATAACTTTATATTGCTCATCATTCATCTGCTTAGGGTTTATTTCAGGGTCACTAGGTAAAATATTTTGGGGTAACTGTTAATTGCATTAATAATTTGCCTCAGCATCAGAATCTCATTCATTTTATCTGTATACTCCATTCAGTGACCTTGACTAACTCTTTCATAATAGATTTACAGATTTCATCATTCAATTCAGGTTCATCTTGTGATTGAGTCAAATATAAAAATATAAATACTGGTGGTGTGGATGAGTTCTCTAAATAGGTAGGCCTTAAAATTTTGTGCGAGTATATTCATTTTAAGTTCATGAGATTTTTCAACAAATATAACTAAAAGTTTACTATTTTTTATAATATTCATCATTTCACACCTCCCCTGAATATACATACAGTCTTGTTTAAACAACATTTTAGAATCATCATGAAAGTCCATTTCAATCTCATCTGTTAACTTACTCTCAAAACTTTTTTGTAAATAATCTTTACTTAGATAATCAATTCATCCATCCAAAAACAATCATCATTTTTTCTCTCAGTTGGATATTTAATAGTCTTTAACACATCAAACGTGACTTCCTGGTCATTAATATTCATAATTAACTCTCATTTTTGCACATCTATCATAGCTTGTCCAGTAAAAAGAAAAGTTCGCCCCTAAATAATGGGATTTTCTTTATCTTCCTCCATATCTAATACAATAAAGTTCATAAGAAAGATAAATTTATCCACTTTAACAAGCAAGTCTTCTATAACCCCTTTTGGATAAATGATATATCAATCAGCTAACTGAAGGGTTACAGTAGTGGGAGAAATATCGACTAAACCTAACCTTCTAAATATAGATAGAGGCATTGCTTTAACACTTGCTCCTAAATCATATAAAGCTTTTCTACATAATCTTTCTCTAATTGCATAAGGAATTGTAAAGTTATAAGGATCTTTAAGTTTCTGAGGAAGCTTTTTTGAAGTATAGCGCTGCACTCCTCACTTTGTGAAATTGTCTCACAATCACCAAATTTTATTTTCTTTTTTAACATTTCCATTATAAACTTTACATAACTTCGCATTTGTTCCAATGCTTTCAGCAAAAGGAATATTTTTTGTTAACTTCTTAAGTACTTCCATGAACTTTTAAAATTATTTATCAAACTCTTGATGTCTTAGTCTTTAAGGAAATGGAGGTGGTGGTCTTTTTAAATTGATTTTAGTTGGAGATATTAATTTTTCTTGACCCTTAGAAACATGTTCTTCAGGTCTTCTTGTTTCCTTTATCTCTTTTACAATGTCTTTCTCTTTTCTAAAGACGTCCTCTATCTCTCTTTGACTTTTTAATTGAACAGCTTCTACCTATTCATTATTGTTCTCTTTAAGGTTAATCTCAGTGTTGCTACAAATTGTTCCTTGGGATATATTGCTAAGTGAATTAGCAATTTGTCCAAGTTGATTCTCTATGTTTCTAATTACAGAATCTTGACTTTCTAAAAGGTTTCCCATTTGCAATACCACATCTTCTACATACATCATCTTATCCTTAAATTATCAATAATTGTTAGATTCCAGTGAATATGAAGGTCTATAATTTGTGTTCCTCTATTTATTCTAACTTCCATTAGGATTTGCATGATTATTTTCCCATTATTGTTTTCCACCTCAAGTAGTGTGAATCCAGTTAAAATTAGCTTGGTTCTTCAAATCTCGATTGTAAAAGTTAGAATACGTGTTGTTTATGGTATATAAAGTTTCATAAGATAAGTTAGAATCAATCATATGATCTAATGAACTTTCCTCACTTACTGAAGTAAATTGAGGTTGTTTTATTCCAAATTGATCCAACTTCCTTGATATTGCAACAACCTGAGATGTAAGAATTTTAATTGCATCTCCATCATGAAAACAGGCTACTTTTTTAGGATTTACCCTTGTAGAGGGATATTGAAATTCATTTGTAGCCATTTCTTCAATTAAAATAAACTTTATTAAATGGTCTTGACATTAATTATCCACCAGCGATAGCGCAATTGTAAACTTAAGGGATTCTACTAACCCATTGTAAAAATTTTGGATTATCAACCAATCGGGCAGAGCATGGTGCTGACACTTTCTTAGGAGTTCCTTAAATCTTTCCTAAGCTTGGTATATTTATTCCTTTTCATACTAACAAAATGAGATAATATCATTTCTAAGTTTAATAGTCCCTGAAGGTGGAAAATACTTAGCTAGAAATTTCTGAGTTAACTCCTCCCAAATCTTAAAAGAGCCAAGTGCTAATGGGTATAACCACATTTTAGCCTTATCCCTTAGTGAGAAAGGAAAAAGCCTCAGTTTAACAGCATTGTCTCACATGCTGTTATAACAAAATGTAGCATAAAGTTTTAGAAAACTTGATAAGTGTAAATAGGGATCCTTCGAAGGAGTTTCCCCAAACTGATTGTTCTGCACCAGTTGGATAATCTTAGGATTTAGTTTAGATGAGTCAGCTTCTACAATAGGGGTTTCTATACTTGAGTGAATTTCAACTATCGTAGGATATACATAATAGGTCATATTTTGATGATTTTCTAAGTTATTACTTTGAATGTTTTCCATTCTCTTTTCTAGTTCTTCAAGTCCTTTCTGTTTTTTAATTTTTTTTTCTAACTCGAGATCATAAGACACAAGTCCTGTGGATCCATTATTTTGCACACGCAACACAACAAACAAAACATTAAAATTTAAACGAATAGAACAAAAGATATATTCAACACAACAAAACATTTTCACAAGCACCTTATTTTTGACACAAACTGTTTTTTCACAACACTTTTCGTACAAAAAAAAATATTTATACACAAAAATAGTTTTTTATAACACTACAACTTTCTAAGTCTATGCCTAATTACTTCAACTAAAATTCTCCTAAAGTTCATATCAAAACTTCCCAGGCAACGTCGCCAAAAACCTGATGCGACTTTTTTATATGTTATGTTTTATGAAGTTGACACCACTACTTGAAGATTTTAATCCCCGACAACAGTGCCAACAACTTGATGTGGACTTTATTTTTTTGATTAAATTTATATATTCTATATGGTCATAATGATATAAATGCAAGTATACGTATCGCTAAAGAAATACAGGGCTCTATGGGAGTCTCATTTATCGATCCCACAGGGAGGCGAGGTAAGAGGTCCTTAGTCAAAGTTCTAGTTTACTACTATTAGGACTTAGTTAAAATGTCATATAAAAAGGTGTTTTATGTAGCAACTACTCCTAAATGCAAATGTTAAATGTAATTATTATAACTATTTCTAAATGTAAATGTTAATTCTAAAGATAACCCCTTTTGGATGAATTAGTATGGAGAATTTAGAGATGTTAAAAACTACTATTCTTATATAGTGAATTATATAATGTATAGGAATGACATGCATTAAATATTGTATGTTCCAAATAGGAGCAATCTTGATCTTTACCCTCTTTTGAGTGCTATAAAGAACATTGGCTAATCCTTGGTTTAGTCCCTAAATCTGTTGTTAGGCTGGAAGGATTCTAGCTCTCACTCCAGAGCTCCCACTTCCCTTTGCCTGAAGGCTAACTCTCGCTTCAGTTTCCAAAAACTAGGACTAAATTGGGGATTTTAGTCTGTCACCATAAAATCTCGAATTCTATGCCCATCAAAGTATATTTTCCTATTTATTTGCATCGAACACCCATGAACTTCAAAATCCATGGTATTTAAATGTGGTTCCACTTTGTTGAGAATTACAATGCCTACTAGGGTCTTAATGTAATTACAACAAATTTTAACACTACAACAGGTCTTTATTGTAATGTAAATGAAGTGCAAGTAAAAATCATCACATTTATAATTGAAACTTCTTCTAGCATGCTTCCCAAAATCTTAAACATGAATCCTACTCATTGCGAAAGAAAAGTGAAAAGAAAACAATGACATAATTCTCTCATGCCATTATTTCTTAATAAGAAGAAAGAGTAAAATAAAACACATCACAAAGCATGAAGAAAACACAACAGAAAAATTCATTTCATCAAAGCAAATCCGCTAAATAAGTGTTTACAAAATCATAAGATAATGAAGAACACAATACTTAGCTTTTTTCCCTTGAAATCAAAAATGATAATCTCTCCCACAAAGTCTCTCGTTGATCCATGTAATGCTAGAACATTCCCTTACAAATTCTCTCAAAATCCCTTCACCAATCTCTCCAAAAAGGTAGAAATCTACATTTTTACACCTATTCTAAGATATCTAAACATTCTCTTCATTTTTCCACTCACACTCCTTAATTTTTCTGACATAAAACACTCTATTATAGAGTTGGGATGAATTTCCAAATAGATGCCTCAAGTAACCCTCCAAAAATCATCCAAATACATTGAATCTTCCAAAAATTTGCCCAACATCACGTCCAAACTGTCGGGGGCACTGTCAGCACCGCTTTGGGTGTCGTTGAAGCCATTTTCAGTTCCCCCTTTGCACTCTTTCCAGCTCCACCATTTTGCTTTGTTTGCCTCTATTTTAGCTCCATTTTGCCCTGTTTCAGTTGTGTTGCGATCCTAACAGATAGACCTATAAAAAAAGCATAAAAATAACCTTTCTTTAAAGTTTATTTTTATTCAAAAATATGTGAGAATTCTAAAATGGATTAAGCGTAGAAAGACATATCGAAATGTGTCAAAATCAAGTTTTCTTTCTTGCTCATTTTTGCTCCAATTTGCACCATTTATGCTCATTTTTCTCCAAACTCCATTTCTTATACCTGAAACAAAAAATATATGAAATACCTTCCTTTAAAGTGTAATATCATTGAAATTCACTCAATATAGACATTAAAAGTATATGAAAAATTTAACATATTTTAGCCGTATCAAGAAACGTCAAGAAACCGAGGATGATTTTGTAGAATATGCCAAGTGACTTACTTCCTAAAAAGGAGTCATACTTTGTTATTGCAACTTAGGGAGTACTGAAAACTAAGGAATTTCTTGATGATTCTACTTTTATATTTAAGAACCACAGGTTCTAGCAAAGTTATGCTCCAAAAATTTATGCATCCTACTTAAATGGAGTAATCTGTAAAGGGACCTAGGATGGGCCAGTCCTTTAACATTCTAGCAGAGTTGGTCAATCATAAATTTTTTTCCCCTCCTTCAAGTTCTGGAGAGGGAATCCAATAAGTTTTTCAAATGGCTTCCAGCAGCTAATGCATCACTTTTAAGGTTCTTCAGCTCCTATAGACCCTTTTTATTCTTCCTAGACTGATGTAATTTCCATTCCTCTACTAGATTTAAGCTCATTTGTCTCATAATATTATCATCAAATTTAATAGATGTGGGGTTTCAAATATGGGAGAATCAGTGGGAATAATCATGGTGCTAGTTGCAGCTATATCCTTCAGCAATTGATCCATTCCTAATGCTTCCTCTACATATACATCCTCAGTAGTAGAATAAATAGGAGATGTTGATTTAGAAATGTTTGTATGCTCCACTACAAGGATTGGTTCAATGACATTACCAGGAAAGGGAGTTTCCATAGGTAGGTGATATGGTTAACTGAGAGGCACTCTTGAAGTGCCTATAGAGGATTTTTAAGGTTGGGGTGTAATCTGAAACACCTACTGTCAAGGTGCCCAAACATTTTATAGTTATGGCTGTAATAGGGTCTTTTTCCCATTACTTTTTTCTACCATTAACAATAATTGGCAGTGCCAAGCCGAATTTCCTCTACCTCTGGTTGAGTGTTGTCCCTTTCTACTAAGATTCTGGCCACTGAAGTTCTAGACAGGTTGAAAGTGGGGGCATTAAGTTTCATGGGTTTGTCAAGTGCTCTACCAATAGTATATAACACCTGATGATTATAGAAGTTTGATTTCATTCTAGAGAGCTTGAAACAAATGGTTACAATTTAGATGAGTCAAAATAAGTAGTCCATTTTAGCAGCTTCATGGTGACTCCATCTAAGTAGAGAATTTGCTTAGCAAATAGCCCGACATAATCTTCTTCCTTAGCCAATCGTATCATGATGTGGCTGCCATCCATTAAGCCAACATTCCATGCAACAACTAATTTAAGGTCATCAAAAAACTTCCTTATGGTATCCATTTTAGGATGACCACATTGAAATTTTCCAATAAGAGTAAATTTACAAGCTTCAGCCAAAGAGTGGATTTCATTATCAGAGAAGAATGCAGTTATCTTGCCCCCCCGGCTCTTTCCCAAAGGTTTCACAAAAGGGCAGTCCACTTTGCCTTCTGTGGCGTCATGATAACACTCAGGGACAACAAGATTGTCCAAGATGAGCGAGGTCTCAAACCATTTCCCAACAACATCAGTGAAAGTGGCTTTAGTCCACTGAATATTAGTTTCTAAGTTAATAAAGTTAGAGGAAACCATTACCTGTAGAAATCAAGAGAACACAAGACCTAACAGCAAACAGAAAGACCACATGACAATGGAATAGTAAACCTAAAAAATTAAAAATAAGAAGCCCAGGTAGAGGGAATACCTCCTAATAAAGACCCCAAACTAAACCCACAAACCAAGCACACAAACCCAAAGATAGGTGGCGGAGAAGAGGGTTATACCGGGGAAAACAAAACTAAGCAGAGCAAGCCATCAATGCAGAAACCCTAAGAGAGCAAGGTTCCCATTCGCCATCATGTATATATATATATATATATATATTATAATAAAGGAGCAGCTCATGGCTCCCTATGTGTTAAATAAAAAAATGGGTACAAAAGGGTTGAGTGTAAGAGGGTCCCCTCTAAAACCAAAAGAAAAATAGAAAATCCTAGGGGTTCCTCTCCGCACATTACAACTAAACACAAAAAATATCTCCAAAATACATTTTCAAAAAACAACAATAACAACCAAAAGCATACCCAAACAAGAGAAATGTATCCCATGTGAAAAGTAAAAGTAATGAAAGAAAAATAAAACTGCCAATGTAATAGTAAGTCGAAAGCATTTTCCAACAAGGTAGAACAACAAGCAGACATTCATAAATTGGTTTTGAACAAAAAACTGCAAATTGGAGCTGCAAATGGGACTATAAATCCAACACACTATCCAAACCGTAAGGGGCAAAAGGAACCCAACAGTAAAGCCCAGCAGTATATCCATATAAAGGATTCAATCAATAAAAAATTAACTTCAACATCAAAATGAATAGAAAGAGAGATGAGAGCCTCCAGAGAATCCTCTAGTTAGTTCAAGTGGGACCTGCAGAAGAGTAAAACAAGAAAACCAAATTCATGCACGAATGTATGGGGAGTCCAATTTATCCCCAAGCAAGAATCTCCTTAGCATATACAGTGGGAGGTGGCCCATAGAGACCTTTGCATGGAAAATTTTAGCAAATAAATCAGCAGGTGCATTGTCTTCCATATGGATGAAGCAGAATTGGACCTGCAGAGAATGAGTATCAAGAAGGTGCCATATTCTGCTGAAAAGATAAAGCAAATTCCATAAGGGGGCAGAGTTCTTAGTAAGCATTTTAAAAATACACATGAAGTCTATTTCAATGACCACAAAGGGAAATTTGTAAATCAAGGCAATCTGAACAGCAAACAGAATAACCTAACCCTCAGCTTCAATAGGGCTCTGTGCATAGACATGAGATAAAAAATAACACAATAAGTTACCCAAAGTGTTTCTAAAAACACCACCCGCACTAGCAGAGTTAAGAGTTCAGCTCCCATCAATATTTTCCTTAATCCAACCATGTGAAGAGGGTTGTCATCTAATTAATAGTGGCCTTCCATCCATATTTTTATTCTTAGTAGCACCGGATAAAGTGATTCCAAAGCTTATAACAACTTTAAAATAATATGAAAGGATGTAAAAGACAGTAATGGAAGGGTGGATAGAAGACTTGGCATGCTAAAATCATTTATGGCTAACCAGAGAAACCATAACTCCACTAAAGGAAAAGAGTAAAGTTTCTTAGTGAAATCTTTTGAAGCTTTTCAAGCATATATATATATATATATATATATATATATATATATAAATATATATATATATATATATATATATATATTTAAAGGGGGAAAAATTATATTACAGAGGAAGAGAAAAGTACATATCCTAGATAGGGGAATTTTATGGTGTCACCCTTTAACAAAAAGGAAAGAGGGGGAGAGGGATTAGTGGAGACTAAAGTGGCATCAGATTGACTTTCAACTCTTGCTAGCCAGTTAGCAGGTTTGTTGCTTTCTCTGTAATTGAAGTTGAGCTAAAGTTTACACTATTTTTTAAGTTCCTGGATGGGTTTGAACAGTTGGAGTATGTGTCAGGGAGGAGATAAGGCTCCTTGAACGAGCTGGAGAAGCAAAGAATAATCAGTTTCAATCGAAATATAAAACCATTTCATTTGAGTAGCAATGTAGAGTGCCCACAAAAGAGCAGCTGTTTTAGTTTCAGGTGCATCTTAGGCATGCATAGGGCTGTAGAAATACAACTTGCAGCTGCCAGTATAGTCCCTGAAGATACGTCCAAATCCAGCACCCTGCCCATGAAAGCTCCCATAAATGTTGGCGTTAATCCAGGGGTATGTGGGTTTGAGCCAAAAAACTTTGGATATCTTTACTATTTGAAGTGTAGAAGGACTCATATTATAGAATATTTTAGGGAATCCCTTATGTTTAATAAGCTTGGTTAAGAAGGTTTTACAATGTAACATAGTAAGGTGAGCATTTAGAGTATTGTTCTCATATTTGACTTTATTTCTGGCCATCCAAGTGAACTAAGTGACCACAAATGGGATGGTGCTCAGATTAACTTTATCCTAATTAATCCAGTAATGAGGGAGGAAAGCCCAATCCAGATTCAGGAGATTTATCTTCAGATCTTGGGTCAGTTCTGATCAGAACCTTTGTGTGAACCTACATTGAAAGAAAAGATGAGGAAGTGATTCTTCAGCTTTGCAACACATATGACATCTTGAAGGTCTTCTTAGTCCCTTAAGTTTGAGAATATCATCCACTGAGAGAAGCTTGTGGAAGGTTCTCCAGATTAGAAGAGACATTGAGGGGGTGAGATATCTGTTCCAAATAGTTTTACCCCATTGCACTTCCTGCCAGCTGTACCATTTAGAATAGATAGCTTTGGAGATGCTATGAAGCTTACTAGAATTAATCACTAAGTTGTCTTGATGTTCTCTGTTGAATGGGATTTTAGTGATACAAGCAGTAGCTGTTGGATCAATCAAAGTCAGTAATTTTGTCACTGATCAGGAGTCTCCATTCCAGCAATCAGGCACCAGCAGGTTAGGGTCAAAAGTTGCTGGTCTTGGTGTGAGACATTCTTGGGGGCACCACTAGACAAGCCATAAATGAATTTTGCCTTTACCAAGATCCCACAAGAAAGTGTTTTCAGCCTTTTGTCTGATTTGGAGAAGTTTGATCCAAATGGGGGAGTCCCCCACCTTTCCTNCCTTTTGTCTGATTTGGAGAAGTTTGATCCAAATGGGGGAGTCCCCCACCTTTCCTTCCACCAAGTTAGGGTGGGAGTGCTTACAGTATTTCCCCATCATGAATTTTGCCCATTAGGAATTCTGCATTATAAAATTGAGCCAAAGTTTGCACATAATTATTAGTTGTAGGTGATCTAAGCCTTTGAAACCCAAGCCTCCAGCAATGGTGGGCTTAGTAGTCTTTTGCCAGCTAGCACAGTGTAGTTGGTTCTTTTGTCCAGCCCAGAGGAATCTATTGAAGCTCCTTTCAATTAATAACTTGGTAGACTTCTTCATGTTTGTAACTTGGAGGATGTATGAAGTGAAGGATGTGAGAATGCTTTTTAACAGTGTAATTCTACCACCATTAGAGAGAAAAGAGTTTGTCCAGCAGTTGAGTTGAGCATTGATTTTAGTAATCACAACATCAAATTGCACCCTTTTGGTTATACCTATGATAAGTGGCACCCCAAGATAATGGAGAGGGAGGGTAACAGTGGAAAACCCATTAAAGTTGCCAATCCAATGTCTGGCTGCAAAATTAATAAAATTGCTATAAAGGATTTGACATTTAGAAGTGTTGAAGGTCATACCAGAGATATCTTTTATATAGAAGCTTGACAGCATTTTTGTTGGCTTGGGAAAATATAATGATTTCATCTGCATACATCAGATGTGTGACATCCATAGTAGAAGTATGGTGAAATCTGGCATAATATTTCTAGGAAATAGCTTGATTCAGCATTCTGGAAAGATAGTCCAGGGCAAGGATAAAAATAGATGGGGAGAGTGGATCTCCTTGCTGAACTTCTCTAGTAGCAGAGAAGAAACCATGAGATGCTCCATTTAGCAAGATGGAGTGTGAATTGAATTGTAACCATCTAGAAATGAGGGTGCAAAACTCTGAAGAGAAAACTCTGGCTTATATTTTTTTTTTTTGTGTAAGGAGCATAACTCCAATTCATTAAAAAGTAGCCAAGTACAAAGAGAAGGAAGGTGACAGGAGAGGGCCTTTATAAAGGGAAGCACCTCTCTAACCTATTACACAT
>NEWO01001219.1:50488-61415 GCA_003013225.1 Phalaenopsis aphrodite
TTTGTGTGATCATTTCACACAAATGTAAGCCTTAAAATAATAAAATTGGCAGGATGAAACACCTAAATATTTCTCCTCAAAACTGAAGCCAAACATTAGGATAGCTTGGGAAGTCACCGAGGTTCTCCTCTGGATCCATGACATCCCATTGTTCTTCCTTTCTTTGGATTCTACAATAACATGTTCGAAATTTGAACTAATCCCCTTTCACACCTTTACGTTTGATTTCGTTGAAGAGTCCTACCCTTTGCAATTCCTTGAAGATGATATTTCTTGATTTTTATCGAGAGTCTTCTTAAGTGACTTTGGTCATTTAAGATGTAATTAACTATAAGGGCTTGCCCTTATAGGAAGCATGTCCGAACCCAGCTTAATATAAACCCTATTTAATCCTTTATATTAAATAGGGGAACTTATCGACAAATACAAAGGTTTCGTAGACCAAACGGACATCATACTTTCCTTAGTTTATTTTGATCGAGCCTCATCCTCAAGTCTTGTGTTTATCCTTCGGGATAGATACAGGATTCGAGGTACAGTTCTCTTTCATTTTAAACTATTAAAAATATGGTGCCAGTTTGATTTCATACTTCAACGTCCTTCCGAAGCGGGCGAAGGGATTACGATTCTGATAGCTTCATACGGGCAACCCCACAATTCAACCCAAAATAATCGCTGACATATGTTTACAAATATTCCTTGAACTTCTTCATAAAATTCAAATTACCCTTTGTTTACTTTACTCATTTTGTAGAACTCTGCCGTGGTGAAGATCGACAGATGTCAAGGATGCTCCCTCATTTCCATATCCATAGGAACCCATATTGGTTTTTTTTCTGTATCCATCGGGATATATGATTCCTTCATTAAGTGATCGGTTATCTAAAATTCATTATCAATGGATGCATACTCTTCCAGAGTACTGTAACACTCTTGTGGTGGACAATGTAGTCTGGGCATTCCACAAATGCTCTTATAGCTGGTATTTGCATGGGAATCTCGGCGTTACATGTCAGGAAATTTGCACAAAGCTCGTTTGAAACCTCTGGTATCGTCAGTTGTGAAGTGAACTCAGACTCATCCTCTATGGCAGGCAAGCTAGAGGAAGCCTCTCTCATGCATGGATCGTAGATTTTCACCTCAGGGATTGGGGTAAGCAGATTTTTTGCCTCCTTCTGGCGTCTTCTTCCTTCATGTAGGAAAGCTCTATGTTTTTTACGACTGGCATTTCTGCGTTGCACCCTATATAGTGGCGCATTTGGCATTCTCTCGTAGTCAGTAGTGACTAGGCCTCCAGTTGGTGCAATTATCATAGATGGCAGACGACTAGTCCCTTCCATCGGATGTTGCTGCACTATCACTTACTTCCCCTTTAGTGAGGAATCTTACTTAGTGTTGACCTTCAACAGTGATGGTATCCCTTCTTTGTCTCGAGGGCTGACCACGTCCATCAGAGGACCCTCATCGTCTACATCGACTTGACTGAATTCCATGTTGAAGTTTTTGATGCCACCCTGCAATGCTCTTTCCTCATAAAGTGTGAGATTCCAGCCATCTTTGAAAGCAAAAATCAGCCTCTGCCCTGACATTTTCTCTGCGGAAGGTAAGAAAAACATCAGTGTGCTGAAATTTAACAAAAACAAGAACAAAACAAAGTGTTTATTAAGCAAAATTTTAGTTTAAGTTGGTGCAAAAATTTTTTATTTATGTATATATTTTGTTTAATTTAGTAAAATATCAAACCTAAAAGTAGAAAGAAGAAAATCGAAGTATGTAAATTCAAGAATTTTCATTTTATTGAGGTTAATTTTATTACAAAATTTTTGGACCCGGTCACTGGCATTTGTCCAAATAAATAACCCTAGGACAATCAAATTTTCAAAATTTTAATTCAAGCAATGTCAAGTAGCATAGTATGTCTTCAAGTATTGTCCGTTGATCAACAACATGAGTCTTTTACCTCAAAAATCCACCAGCTGGTAGGCTCCTCCTGAGTAGACTTCTCTATGAAAAGTGGTCCTCCCCCTTACGGTGTGCAAGAATATGTATTTTAAGAACAAGTATGAGATCACCAACTTTGAAGGTCCATGGGAAGACCAATTTGTCATGAGCCTGTATCATCCTCGTTTGGTAATGCTTCCTGTGATGTTGTGCTTCTAGTCATTTGCCTTCAAGACTTTCCAATTCTTCAAGTCTGAGTTTTTCACTTTCTTCTATTGTAAGTTGATTGGCGACATCAACTCTGAGAGATAGCTGCTGCACTTATAACGGTAGTATGGTGTCGGACCCATATACGAGCATGTAGGGTGTACACTGAGTGGGAGTCCCAAACATTATCCGGTAGACCCACAAGGCTTCTAAGAGTTTGTTATGCCAATCTCTTTTGTTTTCATCTAATGTCTTCTTCAAAATCTGTACTAGTGTCGTATTGAAGGCCTTGACTAAGCCATTTACCCTGGTATAGTAAATTGTAGAGTATCTCCAGACTATCCTGTGCTGCTTGACAAAATTATTGATTTTGGTGCTCTTGAAGGTTGTCGCATTATCGATAATTATTCTGCACGGAACTCCAAAACGGTAGACAATTTAGCTTGTGAAAAATTGAAGGACGTTTAGTGTTGTAATCTCTTGTAACGGAACAACCTCTGCACATTTAGAAAAATAATCCATAGCAGCGAGTATGAATCTGTGTCCTTTAGAGGACAGAGGGACTATCATCCCTATTATGTCTATGCCTCAATGCTCAAATAGCTATTAGGCAACGATTTGGTGTAACACGTTCGGAGGTTGGTGCAAGACCACCCCATGCACTTGGCACTGGTGACATCATTTGGTTGTATCCATGCAGTCAGACATTAATATCCAAATATCTTGATCTTCATTTTCATCTTTAGCCCTAACTGGTGAGCTCCACTCAATCCTACATGTACTTCTTTGACAACATTCTATGCTTTTTCTTTGCTCAGACATCACAGCCACATCTGGTCAAATAATCTTCTGTAGAGGACATCACTTACTAAAGCGTATGGCATAACCCTTCTTGTGATGTAGTGTGCTGCTGAATTGTCCTCTAGGAACTTTCTAGTCTACAAATATTAAATCAATGGGTTATGCCAATCTTCATTAATATCAGCAATCGATTTGAAACAAAAGCTATCTTCCTTGTACTGTGACCGATTTGATATCTTCTTCGTTTCTGAGCTTTTATAGATTTTTGAGGTCAATTCGAGACAAATGTGGTCTTCCTTGTAATGTGATGTCAATGGATTCCTCTGGGGGACATGTTAATTCCCTTGTATGTTTCACTAAAGCATTGGCATGGGTCTTATCTCCACGAGGAATCCGATAAAAAGTTACATTGGAGATCTGCTCAAGCAGCTTCATGGTGTACCAGTGGTATTTTACTAACCTTGGCTTCAAAATCTTGTATTGTCTGGCGATTTGTTGAATGACAAGTTGTGAGTTGCCATAGATGGAAATATCTATTATATCCATCGAGATTGCTAATTCTAATATGGCAACTAGTGCTTCATATTGTGCTTCATTGTTGGTACATGGCGCTGTCAGGTGATATGAGAACCTCAGCATACCCTTATCTGGTGTGATAAAAATCAAATCAATCCCTACTTTGCCTGGTATAACTGTGTCTGATCCTTTGTCTTTTATGGCTGACGAAGCTCTGTCAAAGTTCATCACCTAGCATTGCATACTGGAGAATTCCATTTGTAATGCTTGTTTATTTTGTAATTCATCATTAAGAGGAGACCCAACTAGAAGTGGGTGTATAGGGAGGAAATCTACTAAAATCTGTCCCTTGGTAGCACGGAGGGGAACAAAAGTTTTATCAAATTGCAACAAAATCATTGAACATCTGGCTAGAAATCCAGAGAGTGTTGGTCGGGTCATCAAATATTGCAATGGATAAACTTTTGAAATGAGGGTATTCTTATGAGAAAGCATGTAATGCCTGAGCTTCTGGGTGATGAAAATCAAATCTAAGCAATGCTTCTCAATAGGTGGATACCTTATCTCTGTCAGTATTAGACACTGACTCAAGTAGTAGAGTGTTTTTTTTCTTACCCTCGTCATTGACTTGGGCTAAGAGGGCTCCAAGAGATTCATCTAAGGCCATGGTACAAAGTATCATCGGTTTTCCTGAGATAGAGGTAGCCAAAATAGGAGGTTTCATTAAATATTGCTTAACGTCCTTAAAAGCCCGCTGGCATTTCTCTTCTTAAATGTATTTGAGGTCCTTTTTAACTAATGCTGAGAAGGGCTGACAACTACTTAACAGATTAAAAATAAAGTATCTCAGATATGCCAACATTCTTTGGAACGAACGTAGTTGTTTCAAGATTTTGGGTGGAGGCATTTTCAAGGTAGCTTTAATCTTATCTGGGTCAATCTCAATTCCCCAATGATGAACAATGAATCCTAGATACTTTACGGAGGTATTGTTGAAGGTGCACTTTAAGGGACTAATCTTAAGATCATATTGTGGTAATCGTTCAAACACAATCCTCAAATTGTATAAAGGGTCTATTTTCTGTTTACTTTTGATTACCAAGTCATCCACATAGCATTCCACTTGGTTATAAATGAGGTCATCAAAAATCTTTGTCATAGCTCGTTGGTATGTTGCTCCAGCGTTCTTCAAACCATATGACATCACTGTGTAGCAGAAAATTCTAATTGGCGTTCTGAATGTTGTAAGTGTTGCGTCCTCAGGAGCCATCTTAATTTGGTTGTATCCTTACGATCCATCCATCAAAGGGAAAATTTTTTGTGTCCAAGCGATATCCAACATCATTTCTGTTATTGGCAATGGAAATTCATTCTTTAGACACGAGTTGTACAAATCCCTGAAGTCAACACATACATAGATTTGTCAATTATTCTTCCTGACTGACACAATGTTGGCTAACCATGTGGGATATTGCTCTTCATTTACAAAGTTAGCGTCTATTAATTTTTTCACCTCAGAAATGACTTGCTGCTCTATTTCGAGGTGCATCCTTCTTGGAGCATATTTTATTGGGTCATAACTTTGTCTACCCTAAGTTTACAAACCGCAACCTCTGTTAACAGTCCTGACAACTCATCATAACTACATGCAAAGCAATTTTTCAATTATGTTAACTATTTGATCAATTCTAAATATTCTTCATCGTTGAGTAGAGAACTTATAATTGTAGGTCGGTGCTGCTCTTCCGTCCCGCGGTCAACTTCTTATAGTTTATTAATAGCTGATTTGATTTTTTCCTCAAATTCTGGTGGGGCATCTTCTATTAGCTGATTAGTAGAGTCATACTCACATCAAAGCAATCCTCTTCCGATTCACAAGTAACAACCATGCAAAGTACTGAATCATCGACTGGCCTGACTGTACCAAATTTGAGACTCTCCTTTCAGTTAAGAGTTCGACTTTTAACATCCCATAATTTTTCAAAAAGTTGTAATTTATCTTTTGGCATTTTTTTTGCAAATTTCCTTATTGAGTTTAATTATATACACAAGGTGAAAAGTAACTAAAATGTAATTCCAATAATTCATTAGGATTCTTATCCAAATTTACATGATTTTCAAGAATAGTAGAAGTAGAAGCATGATAAAATATGACCAGCTTTGAACCAATGATATGGACCTCCTTGACCTCTAAACTCTCGACTTGTTGTGGGAGAATCAGAGTAAGGGTCATGGTGTTCACATAGTGGTTTATCCAATCACACATTGTCTCATATTTAGTTTTCACCATGTCTTACAAGGATATCTTGTACAGAGGTTTCTTCTATTTTGTTATCATTATTTCATCCTCAGAACTTTCTTCATCATCAATGTTTATGGTCAGCCTAGTCCATTTAACAATTAAATTGGTTCTTGCTCGTCCACATCACCAGTCTCGACCATAGGTGCGCAAACTAAAAGAACCCCCACTAACTTGTTTCAAAATAATGATCGAAGATTGCTTAAGCGGATTTGAATGTCCTTGCCATTGTAATTCTTCTGAATCCACACTTCTATTTGTCACACCTTCGCGTGAGAAAATAGTTTTCTTTGGAGGCACGTAGTAGGCGGCATCTTCATGAATGCCAACTTTGTGAACTGAAAATTGTTGTAAGTCTCCCTTGATGCAATGCTATTGTCCTTCATTGAAATACTTAATGCACTGGTGTAGAGATGATGAAACCATGTTGTACTCGTGAATCCATGGTCAACCCAGTGAGGCATTGAAAGAGGTCTCGGTGTCGATGATATGGAGTTTAGTGGTTGTTACTAGTTATCCAACCTTCATAAGTAATATAATTGATCTAAGGCCTCTCTCCCTTTTGGTTGAATCCTCTTAGCATCATTTTATTGACCGTAAGCTTCTAGGCTTCAATGTCCAAGTAGGCCAATATCCGTTAGCCCATCAAGTTGAGGGATGCTCCAAGATCTAACAAAACTCTAGATAACACAAATCTCCCAATGTTAACGGAGTTATAGTGTGGGCGATTATGGTTTGCAGTACCGAGTAGGAAGTCCTTGTCTGTAAAAGTTATCAGACACTATTCTTTCAATGAGCAAACTTCATCCGAGGATGTGCTGGCCAACTAGGCTAAACAAATTTCTAAGGTCAAGCAAATCTGTAACCAAAGACTCTCTCATCTCCTTAGACAGGATTAGAGCGTCGCAGATGCTTAATCTGGCTAGCAACTTCCCAAGATGATCTAGCACATTATACTCTATTTTTTATGATCCTCTAATTTTCTCTTGGTTATGCGGTTCTTCCACTCGCGGAGGTGAAGGTAGCTCTTCTCAAGTTAGTATTTGCTTTTCTTTATCTGTAGGAGCTATCCTTGGGGGTAACACTCTCCCACTCCCTACTTTTGTAATTTCTTCTTCTTGAAATACCATTATTGCATTTTTTGGTGTCTAGTTTTTGTTAGAAAGATTTAAGCTTATGGCAAGTGGTGTGTCGTGGCAGTTGAGGATTGGTTCCTCACTCCTGGTGCTATCGCAATCGGTATTGTCGATGTCCTCTTAAGTCTTGTTAGCAAGTTCATCGGACGCAAGTACAATTTGAGGATCATTTTGAGAGTTAAGATCAAAGCTAGATTGGTCACAATCGATTATGTTATCACCAGAAACAGTTAAAACTTAGCCAAAATCATAATCATTATATTCTTAAGACCCTAAAGGGGCAAAACGATAGTCATACAAGGTAAGGGGTTTGAGGATTTTCTTCCCCGAATCTGAGACAACTAATCTAGTAGAGGCAGCCCCTATCCTACCCCCCATGCTATCAGTCTTCATGGTGGAGTTCTTCTCTTTCTTCTTTGAAGGTGACAGATCTGTTGACAAAATCTTCATCTCAGGCTTGGCAGGTTGAAGACTCTAAATGGAAGCTTGTGCTGATGCATTCTAGATTTAGCTCAATATTTTCTTGGACAACTTGCTCCAGGATGTACTTCATCCATCTTTTCCAATATACGGGTCAATCGGAGAGACTGGCTCAACCGAAATCATACTTATAGAACCTTGTTTAGGTTCTTTTAAATATTCTTTTGATATCATTATATTTCATTCTTTAAGATTTTTCTCGAGCCAATCCTTGAAAACAAAACATTCCTCTATGGTGTGTCCAAGCAATCTATGATATAGGCAATAATTTGGTTGATCCTCTTTGTCAACCTCTTCAAGTTTCTTTGGATCTTGTAATATGAACTCAGGCTTCTTCATCAGACTTCTGAACATTTTGGGTACGACTTCATATTTGAAGGATTACACCACTTTCCTACGTTCTGCAATGGACTTTTTCTTTTTTTCAGTTCACTGTGATCCTTCTTGATGTGTTTGCAGGCTAGATTGGCCATAATGTTGTGTGTGTTGTTGAGCATGTTGGGATGATGACTGACAAGAATTCTCCACATGTATCTTCATTGGCTATTTTCCTTTATCAATCGTTGTCACTGTTCTAGACTTCCTTTCAAATACTCTAGTCAGCCTTCTCATGAGAATCCATATGTTTGACTTCTTCTAGAAGATTGTTAGCTTTGCTGAGTGGCTTCTCAAAGAATTTAATGGTGAGTTTCTTAAGCATGAAAGCTACTGACCTATGGATGCTCTTGAGTAAGATCTCAATTACATGATGTTCCTGTAGTTGAGGTTCACATTTCATGCTAAGGTTTCTCCACCTAAAAATGTAATACTATAAAGTTTCATTGGGCTTTGCATCTCTGCCGCAACATCTCCAATAGACACATGATGCTGCGCTCCAACAAATCCTTTCACGAACAATTTTTCTAATTTAGTGAATGTCTTGACTGATCTGTTAGGTAGTTTGACATACCAATCAAAAGTAATCCCTGACAGGCTGCTGGCAAATTGTCAAAAGGATAGAGCTTCTTTTCCTTTTGTATTACCACAACTGCCTCAAAAATGTGCTACTTGTTGTCTGAGATTTTTGGTCCCATCAAACATCTTAAATTTTGGTAACACAAAACCCATAATGTAAGGTAGGATATCAAACTCCTATCGGTAAGGTCTACCCTTCAAAATTAATGCACCACCCTTAGATTGGGCTAAGGCCTCCCGAGGTTGCTCGACCATTTGCTTAAATTCCTTTTCTGTCATGGCACTTGATGGAGAATCCTTCTTTGGTTGATCGTATCTATTTGCTGAGGTGCATTCTTTCCTTTCATCTTTGACATGACAATCTCCGGTTGATTGACTTCTGGAGAGGCTTACTGCGGGTGGGTTGAGATTGTCCTTGAACTATGGCCATGGCAATCATGGCAATTTCCATCTCTTCTATTCTTTTCTCCCTTAAGAAAACAACCCTACACAACTCCTCTACGACATTCTCTTCGATGACATGGATATCTCGATGAGGTTGAGCGCTGTGCACAGATGTAGCGGCTCTAGTCTCGATGACATGGATATCTATGAAATCTTCCTCAAGGTAATCATTGAAGTCAAAGTCTTCATCATCATTAATGAAAACTCCATGTTCTTAATCCAACTCAGAAATCTCAACCCTAAGCTTTTTGACCTTTTCTTCAATTTAGTATTCTTTTAGAACCTTGAGATCTGAAAAACTCTATTGAACATCCTCTACTTGTTCATCCATCCCGCTAGCAATTGCTACGATAATGTCAGATGCTTCAGACCCTTGCTTCATTCCATGATCCTGCCCTGTGGGCTTATTGGACAGTATCGGTATGGCTATCTTGGGTACCCATACCTTTTTCATCGATGGTGATGTCTTGAGACGGATGTCTCAAGAGAAACATTGACTTGTCGAAGAGAAGTATGCTCCCCATGGCATAGACCAAATAAAGTTTAGGGTAACCTCTTAGCTTTATCTTTCGAAACTTTAGGAACATCCCTGTGATTGAAAATTAGTAGATTTCTCGGACCCAGACGTGACTTAACTGGTCGGCAGCCTGTTAGTCTAGTGGCACCAATCCTGATTCCGAAACAGAATCAGTAGTATCAATAGTGGTATCAATCCTGCTTCCGAAACAGAACAAGATGGGAATACGAGTAGACAAAGCTTCAGTTTATTTTTTAGATCGTATGGTAGATCTGACTTCCTTTAGACTTTCTTACTTCATGCTAGGAGATACCGCACACCCCACTCATTTGAGTAACTCGCTAACTGAATAACCTTCTTTGGTAGTTAATTTACATAAAACTGAACTAACTCAGGTGATAGGAGTAGGCTTTTTCCTCTCCCAACCATGTCCATGAAGTGACAGTAAAGTAGTATCGATCTTCTGGATACTTTTGTACCTATTAGTATCCATTAAGGTATGGAACCTCCTCCCTTGTAGAAGTGGATAGGTGTCTGGTAATCCTGACTCATCCTAGTGAGGAACTTCATCAATAGTTACTTCCTTGCAAATTCGGGCTTCAGTAGCCCTCCAAAATTTTTGGTTGCGGCTTCTCCTTTGAGTTCCGGTTAACAGTGCATTCCTTAAACTTCATCTGATTTTAAATACTGATGGTGGGACAACCAATCCTTCAGTCGGGTCTTCAACGATCAAAACTTCTTTTCCCTTAGCAGAAATGGGAAAAACAGGCTTGGTAGGTGTTGTGGTGGCAGTAGCCTTGACCTTCTTGTAAGAAGGGAAGTCCAGAAAGAAGCTCAGGCTAAACTCAGTAGACGTTCACTGAACTTCTAGAGCGGTGACCTTCATTATGAAGAACGGGGCTTCCCTGAGAACGAACTTGAGTTCTT
Source organism: Phalaenopsis aphrodite (assembly GCA_003013225.1). Taxonomy (NCBI): domain Eukaryota; kingdom Viridiplantae; phylum Streptophyta; class Magnoliopsida; order Asparagales; family Orchidaceae; genus Phalaenopsis; species Phalaenopsis aphrodite. The sequence continues at coordinate 60,711 of NEWO01001219.1, forward strand.
CAAATCCGACTTTGAACTTGATGGTGGAAGCAACATTGCAGGCGATGCGGCTAATCGGCAGGTTGCAGAGAAAAGTGAACATTGGGAATGTCATTATAGTAGGATCAAAAGGAGAAAGCTTTGGGGTTAGCTATTTAGCCAAAACCTCGTAATCTTAATGCGAGCACTACAAATTAACAGAGGTCACTCTGTAGACCGGGTAAGTTTTTATTTAATTTGTGGAAATTTAAAAACTCAGTAAAATTTTTTTTTGAAAATGGAAAAATTTAAATAAAATAAGTAAAATTAAAGAACACGCGCATCATGACACATTCTAATTTAATTTTCAAAATAGCAAATCAAACACAGAAGGGAATAAAGTGCAGTTCAGGACCTAGTGCGGGGTCGACTTTACAATGCACAATGCCCAAGTGGAACTAGTCCACCAACAGACCTATTGGGGGTCCGACCCCAAATGAAGATTAAAAAAGTCCTTAATGGTCTCTTGAACCTCTCTGTTCAAAGATGATTGAACAGACAGTCCTAAAGTCCAAAAAAGTTGATCATACTTTCCCAAGATAGAAATGGGTAAATCATGCCAACGGAAGAAGGGTAATTTGGTTGATAAGGGACATGAACACATTATCGATGTATGAAGATAATATTTTCTGATTAAAATGAAGAGAGAAGTTAATCCTTAGCGGAGTCGTCAGGAGATGTCGGCAC
>NEWO01001220.1:0-11243 GCA_003013225.1 Phalaenopsis aphrodite
ATTGAATGGACTAGGCTAACTATCAACATTGGTGATGAAGACAGTTTTGAAGAAGAGGTAATGATGACAAAACAGAAGAAGCCTCAGTACGAGATATCCCTAGAAGATATAGAGAGAAATGAATATGAAACAATGTATGATCGGATAAACCACAATGTGAGTACTATGACCCTCACTCCAATTCTCCCTCAAAAGGCCAAGAGTTTAGAGGTTAAGGAAGTCCGTAGTGTTGGTTCAAAGCCGATCAAATTTTACCTATTTCTACCTCTACTGAGCTTGAAAAATATGTAAATTAGGATGTTGATGCTAATGAATTAGTGGAATTGCCTTTTGGTTATTTCTCGCCTTGTGTTTAAAAGTTAATTCAACAGGGACACTTACCAAAACAAATGCCAAAAGATAAATTTCAACTCTTTAAAACATTGTGGAATACTAAAATATGAACTCCCAATTCAAAAGAAGGTCACAGATTTGGTACAGTTGGACCAGTCGATGATTCTAAATTTTGCATGATTGTTACTAGTGAGTCAGAAGAGGATTGGCTCGATGGAGAGGATGACTCCACCAATCAACCAATAGAAGATGCACCGCCAGAATTTGAAGAAGAAATTAAATCCACTATCAATGAATTGAAGGAGATTAACTTCGGGACTGAAGAACGACCATGACCTACATTTATAAGTTCTCTACTTAATGACGAAGAATCTGCAGAACTGGTTAAACTATTAGTAGAGTTCAAAGATTGCTTCGCGTGGAGCTATGATGAAATGTCACGATTATCAGCAGAGGTTGGAGCCCATAAACTTGGGGTGGATAAGAATATAACCCCAGCAAAACAAGCTCCCAGGAGAATGCACCTCGAAATAGAACAACAAGTCATCGCCGAGGTGAAGAAGTTGATAGACGCTAACATTGTTAAAGAAGAGAAGTACCCCACGTGGTTAGCCAATATTGTACCACTTAAAAAGAAAAATGGACAGATCTGCGTTTGCGTCGACTTCAGAGACTTGAACAAGGCATGTCCAAACGACGAGTTCCCCCTACCTATACCGGAGATGATGGTGGACATCGCTTCAACACATGAAATTTTCTCCTTCATGGACGGATCATCGGGGTATAACCAAATCAAGATGACCCCCGAGGATGCAGCACTTACAGNACATGAAATTTTCTCCTTCATGGACGGATCATCGGGGTATAACCAAATCAAGATGACCCCCGAGGATGCAGCACTTACAGCTTTCAGAACACCAATTGGAATCTTCTGCTACACAGTGATGTCGTTCGGCCTAAAGAGCGCCGGAGCAACATATCAACATGCAATGATGAAGATCTTTGACGACCTCAATCACAATCAAGTAGAATGCTACGTGGATGATCTGGTCATCAAAAGTAAACAAAAAATAGACCATTTATATGATTTAAGGATTGTGTTTGAACAGTTACGACGATATAACCATAAAATGAATCCCTTAAAGTGCGCCTTCGACGTTACCTCCGGGAAAATTCTAGGATTCGTTGTCCGTCATCGGGGAATCGAGATCGACCCGGATAAGATTAAAGCTATCATGGAAATGCCTCCCCCTAGAACCTTGAAATAGCTACGTTCCTTCCAGGGGAAGTTGACATATCTGAGACGCTTTATTTCTAATCTCTCAGGTAAGTGTCAGCCTTTCTCGGTATTAATTAAAAAGGATGCCAAATTTATTTGGGAAGAGAAATGTCAGCGGGCCTTTTGAGGACGTTAAACAGTATTTAATGACACCACCTATTTTGGCAGCCCCTATCTAACGGAAACCGCTGATACTTTATACCGCGGCTTTAGATGACTCTCTTGGAGCCCTCTTAGCCCATGTCAATGAGGAGGGAAAAGAAAATGCTCTCTACTACTTGAGTTGTCATCTAATACCGATGGAGGTAAGGTATCCACCTATTGAGAAGCATTGTCTAGCGCTAATTTTTGCCGCTCAAAAACTTAGACATTACATGCTTTCTCATATGATCACCCTAATTTTGAAAGTTAATCCATTGCAATATTTGATGACCCGACCAACACTCTCCGAACGTTTAGTGAGATGGTCAATAATCTTATTGCAATTTGATATAACTTTTGTGCCCCTCCGTGTAATTAAGGGACAAATTTTAGCAAATTTTCTCGCTGCACACCCACTGCCAGCTGGGTCCTCTCTCAACGACGTGTTACCAGACGAGCAGAGACTACAAATGGAATTTTCCAGTGCGCAGCGCTGGGAAATGTACTTCGATGGTGCTTCACAGCCAGGAAAAATAAGGGATCAGGCACAGCTACACCAGGCAAGGCAGGGATCAGTTTGATCTTTATTACGCCAGATAAAGGTATGTTGAGGTTTTGGTACCACCTGACGGAGCCATGTACCAACAATGAAGCAGAGTATGAAGCCTTAATCGCCAGATTGGAATTGGCAATTTCGATGGATATAACGAACATCGCCATTTATGGCGACTCTCAACTTGTCATCCAGCAAATCGCCAGACAATACAAAGTTCTAAAACCAAGATTAGCAGAATACCATCTATACGCGATGAAGCTCCTGGAGCAGATTCAGGAGGTGACTTTCTACCGGATTCCTCGGGGAGATAATGCTCATGCTGACGCTTTAGCAAAACTCGCTAAGGAAATGCCGTGTCCCACGGAGGATTCCATCGAAGTTACGGTGCAAGAAAGACGAGTCTTGTCTCGAAGCGAGTCGAAACTCTACACAAACTTGGAAAAGAAGAAACTGTGAATACAGTTGCAGACATCAACAAAGATTGGCACTAGCCATTAATAGAATATTTGCATACTAGAAAGTTGCCAGATGACAAGTCTGAGGCACACCACATCACAAGAAGGGCCATGTTTTATGCCCTGGTGGGAAATGTTCTCTACAGAAGATCGTTCAACCAAATGTGGCTACGGTGTTTGAGCAGAGCTGAGGCACAAAATATTGTCATAACAAACTGTTAGAAGCCCTGTGGGCCTACCAGACGACTTTCAGGACTCCCACTCTGTGTACACCTTATATGCTCGTGCACGGGACCAAGGCCGTGCCACCGCTAGAGATCCAAACACCATCTCTCAGAGTCGCCGTTGCCAACCAACTTACAACAGAAGAAAGCACAAAACTTACACTTGAAGAGCCGGAGAGTCTCGAGGGAAAACAATTGGAAGCGCAACAATATTTGGAGCTCTACCAGGCGAAGATGGTACAAGCTCATGACAAATTGGTCCGCCCAAGGACATTTAAAATTGGTGACCTCGTACTCGTACTCAAAAGTCCTATTCTTGCTCGCCGCAAAATAGGTGGAAAATTTGAGCCAACTTGAGAGGGACCATTTATCGTTGAGAAGGTCTATACAGGAGGAGCCTACCAGTTAGTGGACTTCCGGGGTGAAAAACCCATGTTACCGATAAATGGACGATACTTGAAAACCTATTACACGACCTGAAGCTGCTTAATGTCGCTTGCCTCTGCTCGCCTCTGCTTGCTTTGAGACTTTGAAACTTTGATTGTTTTAGGGATATCTATATGGCCGTATGTCTATGACCGGGTCCAAATTTTGTAATTATTCCCATACATAATGAAAATTTTGAGAAAATTTTTTAACTTCACACGTTCTCTTTTCTACTTTTGAATTTAAAAAATCACATAAAATGAGTAATCCTTTTCACCAAAACAAACTGAAATTTACTTTAATAAATACTATGTTTTGTTCTTGTTCATGCCAAACTTCGGTCCACTGACGTTTCTTTCTATCGTCTGCAGAAAAAAATGTCATGACAGAGGCTAATCTTTGCTTTCTAGGACGGCTGGAACCTCGCACTGAATGAAGAGATGGCGCCACAAGGAGGAGTCATAGATTTCAACATGGATTTCAACCAGATTGAAATGGACTACGACGGTCCACTAATGGGCGTGGTCAGCAAGGAAGAAAAGAAAGGACTACCCTCACTGTTGAGGGTGACCACTCAGGACGACGCGTCACGTAAGGGTAAAAAAGTGATGGTAGAACAAGATCCGATGGAGGGGCCCAGCCGACTGCCCTCCATGATAGCTACTCCGGCGAGGAGCTTAATAGCTACCCACAGCGAACAACTACCAAATACTCCGCTCCGCAGAACACAATGCAAAAATGCGAGCTGAAAGAAACAAAGAGCCTTTCCGCGACAAGAGCGCAAGCGCCAAAGAAACGAAAATAGTTTTCTTACCCCCATTCCGGAGGGACATATCTACGATCTAGAGCTAAGAAAGACTTTTGTCAACCTGCCCACTACAGATGAAGAATCGGGATTTCTGACAGGATCAGCTATATCCCTAGTCCCAGATATCTTGTGCAGAGGTTGCCCAACATGCAACGTCGAGATACCAGCCAGGACATCAGTCACGGGCGCATTTTTAGAATGCCCGGACTGCAACGTTTTACATCTACAGTGTTTCAATACCTTGGAAGAGTACACTGCCAGCACCAATGAGTCTCAGACTTCAGTTTTTGTCGCAAATGAGTCGTATGTCCCACTGGGGACAGATCAATGCGCATCGCGGAGCCCAGGATCATACATTACGCTTGAGGCTGAATCTCATATTCTGGATCGTCCAGCATCGGTTTGGATTCCCGCCGAGGCTAGGAGAAAAGAACGCCCCAAATAACTGCCAACTGCTGGAATGGTAGAATACTACAAAATAAGCAAGGTAAACAAGAGAGAATTTGAGTTCTATGAAGAAGTTCAAGGAAAGTTTATCAACATATTGGAAGGCCTGGAATTATATACCAGGGTGGGTTTTTCTCTGAAACTGATGAAAGAAGCATCCTCGATTGCATCTTTGATTTGAGAGATAGTGGTCAAGCAGGCCTTCTCATGGAAAGAACGTACTCCGAGCTGAAAAAATAGATGCGGGGGAAAGGAAAAATCACCATCCAGTGTGGATGTTGCTACAATTTTACAAACGACAGACAGGGGAATCCGCCTGGGAAACTCAGAAATGACCAAGTGGATCCGTTACCACCGATGATCAAGTGGATGATAAAGAGAATGGTCAAGTGGAATATGCTACCCGCCACTTTCATTCCTAACAATTGCATCATCAACAATTACGAAGAAGGTGACTGCATTCCTCCGCACATTGACCATCATGACTTTGTGAGGCCTTTCTGCATGGTCTCATTCATGAGTAAGAGTAATATTTTGTTCGGAAAAGAAATTGATATAATCAGCCCTGGTGAATTCAGAGGAACTGTGGAGATTCCTCTTCCAGTTGGTTCAGTACTTCTTTTGAAGGGCAACGGTGCAGACATTGCTAAGCACTGCATTCCAGGAGTACGACACCGTAGGGTGTCTGTGACCTTCCGTAGAATGGATGATAGTAAGATACCATATGGAGTCCAGCAAGACCCGGAGTTGGAAGAACTGTTTCCTTACGAGCTATGGGAAGGTTATACCTCTGAATACATGCGAAGGGAACTCTTATCCTGAAGCGTGACTCAAAAGGTCTGCTTGATCAAGAGCTCGATATACCAAGCGCAGAGCACTCACTTTCTTTCTTTTAACAATCATGACATGTATTTGATGTAATCAATCTATGATGTACTCATATCTTGAGAAGACACTCATGCATTACAGCGCATATTACATGATGTACTCTCTTTGTGGCATTAGCCTATGTTTGATCTGTTGCATCCTTATTGAAGCAGATTAATGGAAATTTCTCTCATGTTGTGCCTTTTTGTCAATTGCCTTTTTGTGCGATGGATGAAAGTCGTGGAGTTCTAATGAACAAAAAACGAAATGATGAATTTTCAAATAAAACATAAATAAAAGATAATTGTAATAAATAAATAACAAAACAAATTTATTTTGAAAATCAACCAATTGAAATTAAAACTTTGAATACACATTTTTGAAAAAAATCAATTGTGACAAAAATAACAGAAAAATAAAACAAACTTGTTGAGTGGATAATTTCGTTTTCAGAATTTCCTACACTTTGTGCGCCGCGGCACAACCATCGTTATCTACACTAACTTTCTACACTTCCTTATAGAATTTCACATTCTGCACATAACTCCATGAAGCTCTACAGAGGTTTGCTGAAAATTTCTCACCCATTCCCATTGTCGGAGCTCATTTTCAGCTTGAAACCCTGTCGGAGACCAGGACAGAACCCAATACACCTCCACACTCCACCAAACTTTAATTGTTTGTGCCCACACCTTCATAAGAGTGAAACAAGCCAGAGCCCCATCTAATCCCACTTCCACGAAACCTCTACCATATCTCTAGACCAATACCTGAAATCAAGCTTGGTCAAATTCATACCTAGACTTTACACCAAGACAAGGGACTCAATCCCTAGTCTCCTTGAACCCCAACGAACGTGTCGAGCACCTCTAATCTAAGTCTCCCTTCTCAGAGCAAAGGTATAAAACTGCCCCTCCTCCTAAGCTTATTTTGATTCTTCATTTACTTAAGCTTGATTTCATGGTACCTTGGTCGTATGGATGTGTTCGTCTCACTTAGATGAGTCCATAGGATCAAATCCAAGGTGATTTAGTTGAGTCTAGGCCGAGATCTTAAGGTTTTAGTCCGGACGGGCACAGGATCATTCTATCGGGGACGATGACAGGGAGCCGTTCGATCAACCTTGTATCAAATGGATGAGGTAGATCGACCCGGACGGGAGCTTTAAGACATGAATAGCGGGCCGAGTCAGCAAGCTACGTGGACGGCGGTGTCCAACCAGAGCGCGCCACACCTGCTTTTGGAGCCGTCGTAGGTTGAGGTGGCATGCGCAGTTTAAATAAAAAAATAGGGGTATTTTCTTATTTATTTAATCCCCAAAACTTCAAAAGTACATAACTTTGTGTAGAAAAATCACAAAAATAAAATAAAAACACCATCTTGCTCAGTGAATAGAGAAGAATAATGTGGAATATTTTTCAGGTCCATTTGATGCATAAAATATTTTGAATTAATTAAATACTATTTGGAATCATTTGATTCTCCATGCATATTGACACATCACATTGGCTTGAAATTTTGACTTGTTGTAGCCTCTATAATGGGGAATATTATCTGATTTTTCCAAAGTAAGATGAGGTCCCTATACAGAGATCCATATTTTTCAATTTATTTCACATCATTTCCTTAAAATAACCATGGAAATTAGCATATTGGTTATTAAATCCCAACAAAATTTTGGAAGGTCCACCATGACCAGAGAAACCTTTAAAAATAGATTCATGGGTCATGTCATTTAAAACATTCTTAAATTTTCCAAATACCAAATCACTAAGATGATTTATTTTGAAAAATATAAACATTTAAATGACTTGATTTTTCATCTTCACTGTGGCTTATGATCCAGAGGACTCTTCATAAAAGTTTCAAAATATTTTGAGTTCATTTAATAACATAAATTGATTCTTAAAGATAAATACCACTCTTAACACTTAAATGATTTTTTAAAAATCAAAATATAACTCAAAAAAGTATGAAACTTAGTTTTTTGAGCTCTCTGTGATTAGAGGTATTTTCTAAAAATAAATGTATATTTTAAAAAAAAACTTGATTTTTAGACTATTCTAAATATTTAAATAATTAAAAATTCATAAAAATCATAAAAATAATAAAAATCATGGAAATGTTCTAAATTGTTTCCTAATTACTTAGGAACAATTAGAATATTTTTATTGATTTTCTAAATAAAGATATTGAACTTCGAAGCTTAAACATAATTTTTAAAAGGCTAAAAATGAGTTTTCACTAAAATAATCCCAATAAATCAAGAAAAAATAAAAAAAATATAACATTTGCGCCTTTGAGTTCTCTAAGCTGAGGGAGATTTTTCAAAAATATAAAACATAATTTTCACCACTTAAAATATTTTATTTTTATTAAATAGCCCAGAGCTTAAAATAATTATAGTAAATCACAGAGAATTCAAAAAATTATGAAATTTGATACAAACTCTTCTTTCGTATAGTTCTACCTTCATTAAAAATTTCAATGGCTTATAATTTATCTTGGTCAAGTTAGGAATTTTCTTTGAAAAATCCTAATTTTGCATTAAAATAATTATATAAATTAAATTAAATTTTGAAAAATCACATTTTCTCCTCTGATGTCTTAATGGACCCATGAATGAGGTAGGATAAAAATTTTAAATTCATTTGAATTGAATTTGACAAGTTATGAAATGTTAGAGCCTTAGGGGCAAATGTGTAATTTTGGAAATTTTGCCTTAATTAACATTTAGGCTTAATCCAAGAGGGGGAATGGGTAACCTCTAATATTAATCTATTCACTTGATGTTTGAAACACAAAGGGGTTAATTGGTAGAAACCAATTGCACTTTCTTAATTAAGATTAATAAATTTCTAAATCATTAAAACTTGGAAGTTTATTAAAATTAAATGATCCTAGACTTAGGAGTATGACTTTTGAAGTCAATAATTAATCAATTTAATACCTCTATGTTGACATTCAAATAAAATTCAAATCATGAATCATGACCACTTAAAACTTAACCTTTTCAAAACTAATTAGGACACTCACATAGGTTTTAAGGGCTTAGTGGTGACTTAGGCTAAATCAAAATTGACTAAGAGAGGATTAGAGAAATAAACATAATTAAATCAAATGTCCTTGAAACACCACTAAGCCCAATTAGGTTTGAAATTTTGGTAAGTGTTCAAATTACACTAACTTGCCCCTTCATGGGTTTTTCACCCACATAATTTTCAAAATTGAATGATAAGTGATAATTACCCTATTCTTAGAGATAACTGGTACATCAATGTTCACTGAGCATTAAGGATATTTACAGGATGAACCATTAAGTAACATAATGAGTTTAAACGGACTCGAGGCTTTTCACTAATTGGTGAGAGAGAGGCATGGACCTGCTTCCCTCTCCTAGCTTGTTGGATACCTCAGAGGGCTATTAAACTTAATATTTCTCGCTTAATGGAATCATCCTTAATTAAACTTTTAAGAATCAACATGATACAACATAGAGTTAGGAAACCCTTCAGAACTCTACTTTTCCTGCTTTTCATAAATGCCCTCACATGCATTTTCAAGTTTCAGGTGGTGGAACGAGAAGAGTCGCCAGGTACACTACAGTTTTCAGCGTTGTCTTTTTGTACTTTCACACTGTACTTCTATACCGGCAAATTTGCATGCTAAACAACGATATCACCCTGCATGAAAATTAAAACCATCAGGATAGCCACAAATCCATAAATAAAACCAAAACTTAAATCAACCAAGATAAAATTCACTGCCACAACATTCAAAATATAAAACAACTCAAAATTTAATCACAAACATCACATAAAACTACAATTACAACTAAATTAAGATGTCTCTATCGTATGATCGGGAATCCCTCGGAGGAGGTAACCTACGGCTGCTAACGAGGCTTCCCAGGGTTTAAATGAAATTTTGGAACTCATTAAGTTGGGTTTGATATGTTCATTTGGACTAAGTGAATCGAATAGAAAATAGTGATGCCGGAACGAGGGAACCGTAGGATCCTAACTGGTGTCATTCTAATCAAATTTAATATGCCCTCATAAAATTTAAAGAACTTCAACCATAAAGCCAACTGATTTGATATTATAACTTGACACACTAGATAACTCAAACTCGTCGCGGAAGGAGCTTGGAGCTAGCATGGTTGGCAGCACGGCCATCTTCAACAACAAAACTTGTCTTCCCCAGCTAAACCAATCTTTCTTCCTTAAAGTTAAACAACAAAGACATAGGACTTCGTGGTCGCTTGCTTATGCAACGTAAATCCTCACCTTATACTTAGGCCTTTGTATAGCCCTGCTATACAATATAAGCCCTAACTCATCTTAGGATTCCGAGGTTGTCGTTTGTCATGACCTAAATCCTCACATCTTCCAGGCTATTTGTGTGACCATTTCACACGAATGTAAGCCCTAACTAATAGAATTGGCAGGATAAAACACCTAAATATTTCTCCTCAAAACTAAAGCCAAACATTAGGATAGCTTGGGAAGTCACCGAGGTTCTCCTCTGGATTCATGACATCCCCTAGTCCTTCTTCCTTTGGATTCTACAATAAAATGTTCCGAATTTGAATCTATCCCCTTTCACACTTCTACATCTGATTTCGTTGAAGAGTCCTACCCTTTGAAATTCCATGAAGATAATGTTTCTTGAATTTTTATCGAGAGTTTTCTTAGGTGGCTTTGGTCATTTAAGATGTAATTAACTATAGGGGTTTGCCCTTATAAGAAGCATGTCCGAACCCAGTTTAATATAAATCCTATTTAATTATTTATATTAAATAGGGAAACTTGTCGGCAAATACAAAGGTTTCGCAGACCAGACGGACGTCATACTTTCCTTAGTTTGTTTGATCGAGCCTCATCCTCTATTCTTGTGTTTATCCTTCGGAATGGATACAGGAATTGAGGTACAATGCTCTTTCATTTTAAACTATGAAAAATATGGGGTCAGTTTGATTTCATACTTCAACGTCCTTCCGAAGCGGGCAACGAGATTTCAATTTTGGTGACCGAAAGCTTCTTACGGGCAACCCCACAAACCAACCTGAAATAATCCCCAAGAGCTAAAGATAATTCTCTTGAATCTGGATTGGGCTTCCCTCCTGCATTGCTTGATTAATTGGGATAAAGTCAATCTGAGCATCATCCCATTTGTGGTCACTTGGTTCACTTGGATGGCCAGAAACATAGCCAAATATGAGGACAATACTTCAAATGCTCACCTCATTATGTTACATTGTAAAAACTTCTTAACCAAGCTTATTAAACATAAGGGATTCCCTGAAATATTCTATAATACCAGTCCTTCACAAAAAACAGTAATGATTTCCAAATTTTTTCGGATCAAACCCACCCACCCCTGGATCAAATCCAACATAGATGGGAGCTATAATGGGCAGGGTGATGGATTTGGAGATATCTTTAGGGACTATACTGGCAGCTGCAAGTTGTATTTCCATAGCCCAATGCTTGCCCAAGATGCACTGGAATTTGAAACAACTACTCTTTTGTGGGCAATCTACGTTGCTATTCAGATGGAATGGTATTATATAATGATTGAAACTGATTGTTCTTTGCTTTTCCAGCTTATTTAAGGATCCTTATCTCCTCCTTCGCACATACTCCAAATGCTCAAACCAATCTAGGAACTTAAAAAATAGCGTCAACTTCAGCTCAACTTCAAT
>NEWO01001220.1:14073-24840 GCA_003013225.1 Phalaenopsis aphrodite
GCTAGTAAAACTCTAAATGATGCTCAAATTAATTACACCACTACTGAAAGAGAGTTAGTAGATAAAAATGGAACTGATTACCAAATAGCTGATCATTTTTCTAGACTGCAATAAGAAATATTAACTTATTAGGCAAATGAAATTTTAGTTAGATTCCCTGATGAACAATTTTATAATATTGATATAAAGAACATACCGTGGTATGCTGATATAGTAAATTATTTTGTGAGTGATATTCTATCACCAGATGAAAATAATCAATAATTAAAAAAAATTATTCATGATTCAAGATTCTATTTTTAGGTTGACCTTCATCTGTACAAACAGTGTAAAGATATGATCCTTAGAAAGTTTGTACCTTACGAAGAAACTGAACAAATAATTGAATGATATCATGATTCTGAATTTGGAGGATATTTTGGAACTAGTAGAACTGCACATAAAATTTTGCAAGCTGGACTTTATTGGCCTGCTTTTCTTAAAAATGTTTATGAGTATATTAAAAGATGAGGGAGGTACACTTTTCCTAAAGTGATAGAAACACTAAATATTTTTACACATGTATTAAACAACGTCGGGCTCGTAACAATATTATTCAAATTAGAAATGATCTTGGGATTCATATCACTAGTAACAAGAATTTGGGGAAAGTGCTGTTCAATATTTCAAAATTTAATTCCTTGCTCGTGAGACTACTGGTATTCTTGAGGCTCATTTTTTAATGATGTGAGGAACTACACTAAATATTTAAATCTTTGTGGTATCCCTACTGTTGAGGATATTCCTAATGTCTTATCTAAAATCAATTGTAATAATGCCCTTGCGTTTGGATGCCCTTAAGTCTAATTTCTATATTAAATGTTGGAGCAACATACAAAATGATGTTGTTGAAGCCATTCAAAGCTTCTTCAGTGGTGAGTCCCTGATAAAGTATTTCTCTATCGAAACTTTAGTTCTTGTCCCCAAATCAACTCAAAAAACCTCTTGGGAGCACTTCTGACCTATATCTCTTAAATCAGTTAAAACACTTGTGAAACAGATCCAACCTCATCTTAACCTGCTTATATCTCCAAACCAATCACCTTTTATAAAAGGTTCGGGGATCACGAATAATATTATGTTAGCCCAAGAATTACTTCATGATATTGATAAGAAATGTCGTAGAGGTAATATGGGTTTTGATGCATCCCTAGTGTGTTTTGTTTTTTAGCTTGTTTTGTGTCAATTTAAATCCCATGTAATAGTGCCAAAGAACTTGACCCATTCTGAAATTACGCAATAATTTAGCTTTAAAAAATATTAAAAAAATGACCCAATTTATTTTAAGTAGTTAATGATCAAAATCATAATTTTTATATAAAATATATAAAATAGTTCACACACTAGTGGTTCTACGCAAGTGCACGTATCATTTCAAGTATTATAGGATTTTTCTTAAAAACCTTAATATCGATCCCATAAAGAAGCGCAGTAAGAAATCCCTTAGGCTAATTATAGTCTACTACTATAAAGTTTTAATTTGGAAGATGAAAACTCTTATGATAATAAAATAAATCAAAATATTCAAACTACAAAAATTAAAGAAAGATAAGTTAAAATTGGTTTAATGAATGATAACAGAAATGTAACTAAAAGAACTAAGTTTACAAAACTAACTTCTAAACTTCAAAGTTAAATTTACTAAGACTAAAAAAAGATTTGTGAGGAAGAGTTCAAATTTAAGAAAGGACCAATCCTCTTTACAATGAGTACATGGTTAGTGAAGTAAATAAAATTATTTAAAAAATATATATATAATTTTTTTTGTGCTAAATAAGAGAAATCCTATTCTTTACCCTCTTCGGAGTGCATAAAGAACATTGACTAATCCAGAGTTTGGTCCCAAATTCCATGTTTATGCTGGGAGGATACTGGCTGCCACTCCAGAGCTCCTACTACTTCCTCCCTTGAGGGTTTCACATCAACTGGACCAAATTGGGATTTTTATCCATCACCGTATAATCTCTAATTCTGCATCCAACAAAGTATTATTCTCCATTTATTTACACCCAATTACCTGAATGAAATGCACTCACATGAAATCAAATGTGATTCTCCTCATGTTGTAGAAATCATATCCCTTCCTGAACATATGTTTCTCAACACATTTTAACATTTTAATTGGCGAGATTGAAAAGTAAAAGAAGATCGAAGTTCAAATAATCACAAATCATTGACATTTAAAATCATATAAAATAAAAACAATTTTTTACAAAACCATATCTCAAAGTAAGGAGAACGAAAAAGAAGATTACTCAAAATTCATGAGAAGAATACGAGAAAACACAAATTTCATATATAAAGCAAGTTTACAAAATAAAAGAAAAAAAAAAGACACAACTTATCTCCCAATCCTTCCCAAGAAAACTCCTAGAAGTTCTCTCCAAGCCTTTCTCTCTTTACAAGCACTCTTAATTCTCGCTTAGAAGTGTAATGAAGAAGAAATCTCTCACCTTCCCTCTCTTCTTACAATCCATGAAGAAAATCTTCAATCCCTTGTCTCTCTCTCATGCCACACACACACACACTCTCTCTCACACACACACACCTAAAAACTCTTCTTCAAGCCTTAGACTTCCCTCTCTTTTAAAAAAGGCTGCCTCCCTCCAAAAAGAATTCAAAATTCCCTCCAAAATTCTATCCAAAATTTAACTCTTTTGAATTCAAAGTAAATGTTCATTGATACAAGAGACATATCCCTTCATAAAAGAACCTTCCAAAGTCTATGGATGTATTGTATCACTCCAAGGGGTATTTAAAACATGTATCCCTTTGAAGCATTAATCTACAAGAAGTCATCTCTGGTGCATCATGCACCAACTCTCTAGATTTTGGTGCATCATGTGCCAGTTTGGCGCATCATGGGCCACTCTACAGTAGCTCCATCATTTTGCTTCGTTTGGCTCCATTTCAGTTCCGTTTCGCCCCATTTCAGTTGTGTTTTGCTCATAAAAGATATACCTACAAAATAAGAATGAAAAAACCTTTCCTTAAAGATTAATTTCAATCAAAAACATGTGAGAAATATAAATTATATTAAGCATAGAAAGACATATCGAAATGTGCCAAGTCAGAATTTTCTTTCTTGCTCGTTTTTACTCCAAATTGCACCATTTTTGCTTCATTTTCTGAAAAATTCTATTTCTTGTATTTGAAACAAAAAATATGCAAAATACCAAAAATATGTAAAATATTATTTCAAGTAATTAAATTTGAGCATAATATATATATGAAAATGTAGGTAATTTTTTGGCGTGTCAGTTACTAAACTGGATATTCACAAAGCCTATGAATCCCTCATTTGGAAATTTTTTTTGGATGTTCTTAAAGCTAGGGTTTTCTCTTCCAATTTTTTTCAGCTTATCTTCAATTGGCTTCATTGGAATAAATACAATATCCTCATTAATAGTGATTTACATGGTTTTTTTAGTGTCGAGCATGGGGTAAAGTAGGGTGATCCATTCTCATCCACTATCTTCATATTGGTGTTTGATTACTTCTCCCGTATGCTTAATGACCTCTTTGGTAGATTACCCTATCTTCACTATGCTAATAAATCCAAGGTAATTGTCTCTCACTTAGCTTATGTTGATGATGTACTTTTCTCTAATGCCAGTAACTATACTTTCAAGAAAATCTATCAATTGCTGTCGGATTTTCAGTCACTCTTGGGGCTCCAATTTAGTGGTAACAAATGTCACCTATACATCGACAAATATGTAGATCAATGAAATGCTACTTAGGCTGCTAGATATACTACTTTTTTTTCTCTCAGCTCTTCCTATTAAATATTTGGAAGTGCAACTATTTAAGGGTAGGATGAAGCAGAATAAATAGGTTGAGGTTGTGGAAAACATTAGAAACCAGATACTTGATTGGAAGAGTATGTTGTCATATGGATTACAAGTAATACACAATAAAAAAACACATAAAAGGTCCTTAAAAGGTGTTTTAATAATTTTTTAGTGGGATGGGCAGTCGAAATGGATATCTTGACGCTCGGTTTTAAAAGCTGCTTAAATTAATTTATATGTTTTCTTTTGAAAAAAATAACATTTTATTTTTTTAAAAAATAAAATATCGACAAATCTCATATTAAAATAGTTTAAATAAATGAGCACAACACCACAAGCAATATACCTACAATGAAGGATAGATACACTACATATTGATGAGGTTCAATTAAATAAACTAAAGATTTTATGACATCGATCTAGTCTGCGAACCTTTATGTTGACCAAAAAATTCCCCTATGTAATATAAACAAATAGATATGGTTTATATTGCCTTGGTTCTTAAAGCTCCCTATAAAGGCAAACCCCTATAGTCAATTACATCTTCAATGATCTAAGTCACTTAAAAAAACTTTCGATTTAGATCATCTTCAATTATTTCAAAGGATAGGACTTTTCAAAGATCAGACAAATAGGTGTAAAATGGGGCAGGCTCAAGTTTGGAACATTTTCTCTTGAAATCCAAAGAAAGAACAACTATGGGTTGTCACAGATCTTGAGGAGAACCTTGGTGACTTCTCAAGCCATCCTAAGGATTGACTTTAATTTTAGTGGAAAATTATCAAATATTTCAACCTTCTAATTTTAATAGTTAGTGCTTACATTTGTGTGAGACGGTCGCACAAATAGCCTAGAAGATGTGAGGAATTAGGTTGTGACAAACGATAACCTCAGAATCTTAAAATGAGTTAGGGCTTAAATTGCACAACATGATTGTGCAAGGACCTAAGGAATGCGTTGAGGATTTATGTTGCACTAGGTTGACAACCTCAAAATCATATGACTTATTGTTTAATTCTAAGGAAAAAAATGTTGTTGTAGATTCTCATTCTATTGCAGATCCTAGAGTTGTTGCAGATCCTTGCAATGTTGAAGAAGGCTGCCAAAAAAGTTAGCTCTGGGCTCCTTGGTGAAGTAGCAGTTCTAAAGTCTAAGGTTTGGAGGTTTAAATGACATGTTTAAGTTGAATCATTGGGGGGGTTAAAGTTGATCAAAGCGCACCGATTAGGATCCCACGGTTCCTTCGTTCTGGTATCAGTATTTTCTTTTGAATTTACTTAGCTTATATGAGTTGTTAAACCCATTTAAATTGGGGAGATCTCATTAGCAACTGTTGGTTACCTCCTCGGAGGGACTCCCGTAAATTCAAAAAGACGTGTAATTTTTAGTGATATTTCAAAGGATTTATGGTTACCTTTGAAATAATTTATTTTAGATTTTTAGAAGTGTTGATTAATTTTTGAAAAAGGTTTTGATTTGCATGTAAAGTAAAGTGCACAACCAAGCAGTTATAATACTTTGCAGCAAAATAAATAACTGTAAATGCATACTTTCATCTTCTCGACATTACCACTGAAAGATTAGCTTTTGCAACATATATATAACTTTGCAGGAAAACTAATTTGCAAGAGTAGATGATGGTGTAGCTGTCAAACCTAATTCATGACTTGGTGAGTCCTTAAAGATTTTAGCAGTTGATTTTCTAGAACAAAAATATAATAAGTTCAATCATCCTTCAAAATTTCCAAGAGATCTCAAAATGTTCAGGACACGAGCCTAAACAACTTTAAAAATCCCTTGATGCATTCCAAGTTCATTTTGAACCTATTATTTTGTTCCTTTAATCATTCAAAGCTTTCATTTTGATGATTTATACACCTTATGCTTAGTGAACCTGATATTTTTAATTATCTTAAAAGTGGGGTCCTCAATTAATCAGTTCATATTTTACTTAAAAGTTATGTAGGTGGATGCCCTTCGAGCGAGCTTAAGTCATTAAAGATTTTGTACGCAACATAAAAGTTTGGCTTATTGTTTTTAGAGGGTGTTAATTATTAATCATGTCATCTTTTCTAAACCTCATTATGCTAATTTAACTTAGGCTTAGCTCAATACCAAGCCCTTAACAATTTTCATGGGTGAAATTGCAATTATAAAAAATTTAATCTACGTGATATGTATTCTTATTAAAAGATCATATCATTACCAATTAAAGGTTTAAAATAAGTGGATTAACATCTTCCTAGCCTAAGCCCATCACTTTAGAATAATTTATTTTAAAGAACTTCCAAATCCAGATAATTTAGGAAATAACAATTTTACCCTCATCATAGAAATGTAGCAATTTGGTTTCTACCTCTTTAACCCATTATGTTTCAAACATTCAAAAGAATTCATTAAGATCAAAAGTACCCATTCTTTCCATTGGTTGATACTAAATTTTGATTAAGGCACGAAAATCTCAAATGATCATTTTTCCCTGGGGCTCTCTACTCCATAACTTGTCATGTATAATTCAAATGATTTTAGAAAATTTTAGAGTACCCCATTCACTGGTCAGTTAAAATATCAGAGGAGAAAATGTGATTTTTAAAATTTAGTTTACTTTAAATGAATATTTTAAATTAAAAAAATAGGATTTTTAAATTTTAATTTATTTAAAAAATAAAAAATAAAGTTTTTGGTCATGAGAAAATTATTGGAGGTTCACTTAGGTAAGAGGAAGACTTAGACAAAATTATATAAATTTTCGAATTATATTTAAGTTATAATTATGATTACTTTTTGAATTTTATGATTTAATTAAATAAAAAATATGTTTTAATTACAAAAATTATTTTATATATTTTTATTAAATTTCCCTAAATCTAGAGAACTCACATGATCAAACTTTTCATCTTGTAACTCTTAATTTATTTAATATAATAATTTTTATTGGAAAATTAGAGAAGATACATTTTAGCATTTGCAAATTTATAATTAATTTAAGAAATCTAGGAAAAATATTCAGATAAATCCCAAGTGATTAGGAAGTAGTTGGTAACATTTTGAACCATTTTTGTATTTTTAAATTTTTTGGTTATTTCTAAATTATTTTTAATTTAAAAATACACTCAAACTTGAAGTATTTTATTTAGAAATAATTTTTATTTTTTCTAAGTACTACTGATCACAAGGAACTCAAAAAACCATTTTTCATAATTATCGTAATTATATTTAATTTAATATAATTATTTTAATGCCAAAAATGTCATTTCACTTAAAAATCAATTTTGTTGGTAAAAATTAATCAAATAATTTTTAAATTTCGACAGAGAGTTAAAATAAGTATTATTTATAGTGCGGAGTTAATTTTAATAAGATTTGAAATATAACAAATTTATTTAATTTTTATGAATTTTTTGGGTTTAATTAACTATAGTAATTTACACATATTCTAAATTTTAATTTATAATTTTCTAAGCATCCTCTGACCATAAGGATCCTACAAAAAGAAGTGCCATAATTTTATGATTTATATTTTAGTTTATATAACTAATTCAAGCAAAAAGGCCATCTAACTTGGAAATTAGGGTTACATTTGTAGAAAAGCTTTCTGAATTTAGAAAAATCACAAAAACATCCCCACTATAATTATGAATAAACCCCTAAAATCCTAAGCCATTGTGATTATTAGACACTTAATTAAAATTAAAACCTTACAGTGGCTATTTAATTAATTTAAAATCAATAACAAGCCCAATATTTTTTATTTTTTGTTCCACATTAATTTTCTCTCTTCACTAAGAAACATGGTATTTTTATTTTATTTTTTTAATTTTCTACACCAAGATATGCATTTTTGAAGTTCTAGAATTAATTTAAATAAAAAATCCTTCATTTTTCTAATTAACTCAGTCAGCGTCTCATCATCCTAGGCAGCTCCAAGCTTTCCATGCAACACTCTTCCGTTTCACTCCTCCAGCCACCCCATGGTTCACATGCCATCCTTCTTTTTGGAGCGATCTTGGCCCTCCATTTGATACACGCGTGATCAAACGGTCCTCTGTCATCATCCCCAACTGGTGTAACCCGTGAGCTGTCGAAACTAAAACCCTAAAATCTCAAGCTAGATAATTATATTGCTTTAGGTCTGTTCCTACACCTTCATCTACTCGAGATGAACACATCCATATGGTTTATATAGTATGAAATATAGTTTAAACACATGGAGAATCAAATTAGGCTCAAATTGAGGTGTGGGCTCAATATCTTTGTCTGACAGGTGTAGCCTCAATCAGATGGTTGGAGAAGCTTCAGAGGGGTCCAACAAGCCTCCAGATGAGCTGTTGAGCTATGGTAAATTGTCTGGGTATGATTTTGATCAAACCAATTTTCAGTTGTTGATCTTGGGATATTTAGAGGCTATCTAAGATAGGGCTTTTGTAAGGAACCATCTCCTCTCAATCTGGGAATGGTGTGGGCAAGTTTAATTGGACTTTGGTGTGGTGTAGTGGAGTGGGGAAATATGTCCTGGTTCCGACAAGGACTTGGTTTGAGAAATTGGTTGGAAATAGTGGGCTTGTGCTAATGAAGGTATGGAGAAGCTCTGTTGAGATTTTGGTAGAGTTTATTTTAGATTTTTTGAGCACACTCTTCTTTGGCCATAAGGACCACAATTTATAGCCATGGTCACTGGGTTGAGCTCAAGGGTGGCTGATGGGTGCATTCAGCTATGTGGAGGGCTGGGCAGCGCCAATAGCCAATTAGGGTTGGACATATTGGATGGGTCAATTTAGGTTTGGATTTGGGGAGGTGGCATGTTGACCTCAGTTTGAGGTCTTCTTTTTCCTTCCTTAGATACCCTAGGATAGATCCTTAGGATTTCTCTATTTTGACTCTTCTAGAGGACTAGGCTAGAATCTACAGCACTTAGAAATTTGAGCTACTTCTTCGCTTTTTGAAGTTTCATATGGGAGGTTTCAGATCCTCAACATTCGATTAATTCAATTGAAAAGGCAACATATTGAAACTCAAATTGAACTCCTATTGTAATTTGAAAGACATAGGAAGACCCTACGGCGTTCGATGTTTGACTTTCTGTCGAGAGCAATATGCTTGACTTTGGTTGTCGTTTATGCGAGGACCGGTCATCGATATATTCGTTAAATGACGATTTTACATAGAGAGGAAAGCCATGTTTATATAATTTCATGCATTATAAATAACATTCACAACGTTATTTTTTTAAATAATAAATATACAGAAAAATAAAAATCTCTATATAAATGAACATACCCATTCACTTTCTCCTTTCTTTCTAATTCTCACATCATACTTTGGATGATCCATATTGATTATACTCCATACTTAAATTCACTTAAACTTGGCCATAAAATCCTTTTTATAACCTTGCTAATCCATTTTAAATTTTCAAATCTAAGCCAAGTTCAAATACCTTTGACTTCACCATATTTTAAATGAATTTAGACTTTTCTTGGAACCACATACTTTGGTGAACTTACTTGAGCATTGCAACAATTATTTGAGTCACTTTGGACACCTTGAAGATCACATTTTGAGTTATTTGAAGCTTCTTAGCACCAATAATTGTACATTTGGGCTACAAGCTAGCCCAAGCTCAGTTGTTGACTTCCAAAAAAAGATACTACGAGTATCTCCCCGACAATAAATAGTCATTTATTTCGTCAAAACCTAAAGGTTTTTCTCTAGGGACAACCCCAATTTTTTCCACCGTGATTCTTTCCTTGGCGTGTGATTCTTTCTTCCCGCTCATGACACTTATCACTCCGCTTGTTTGAGCCTTTTATCCCTCTTCCATCCTACCGCAAGAAGAGATACATGAATGGCCTTTCTTCTTTATCGCAACCGACATTCGATGCTCCTCTCACTGTGAGTGTTCCCTTGTTGTCGCAACAAGATCATTTGAGTCAAGTATCTTCTTCCTTGTGAGCCATAAGGAGCTTTTCCTTTCTTCGATCTTCCAAAGTTGAAAGGAATTCTTCCGATTATTTGAGCTAGTTGTGGCCATTGTTGCAAATAAATGGTAATGGAAGAAGTGTCGCCAGCTCTTCACTTGATATCATTTTTGAATTATCACCAGAGGAGGATTCATCGTCAAACAAGTGGCATCCCCATAGAACTACTTGGCCTTAGGGTTGACCCTGGGTGTTGGTATGGAGTTAGTTCACTCACTTACTCTCACTTGCACACCACATCCCACTTACAACCCTAAACTCAAACTTGTTGACTTTCATTCCTTGAACTTTTGGGAGACTCATGTAGATGGTCCCCTATATCCACTAGCCCTAGGCTAAGCTCTAGCCCAGACCAGTATCTGAAGGACCCAAACTAGAGGATTCCATTGGTCCATAGCTTAGATAGAGTGGTTGGCACCTCACTTTCACCAAAATACCAAACTTAGCTTTTTACCCCAAAGTTTACCTAACTTATCCAAATCACCCCCAAACGCCAAATTTGTCCAAAATTCCCAAAATCACTCAAACTACCTAATTTTATTCAAAAATCATCTAAAATCATTTGAAATTACCCAAATTGCCCAAAACCTCCCAAAAATTTCAAAATTACTAAAATACCTCCAAATTTGCCAAAATTACAAAAAATACCCTTGGTGGCCCAAACTTTGCCAAAACCTTCAAAATCATTTTAAATATCCTTAAAATCAATTTGAACCCTTCAGTTGAACCCAATGTGACCAAAAGCCCCAAATTGCCTCTAAAGGCCCAATTTCCCCAAATTCACCCTAAATGTCTATCAATTTGCCCCAATTCCCTCCAATTTCAATTAAAAATTCAAATTCATCATGATAAAATGCAATTCACATCAATTAAAACTCCAATTGGCCCACATTTGAGTCCAATTTCAACCCAAATAAAAAGCCCCAATTTGACCTAAAACCAAAATCCCACTTAAT
>NEWO01001220.1:50787-62174 GCA_003013225.1 Phalaenopsis aphrodite
TTAGAGTTGAATGTTAGCTATTAACATTTGTATTAGGGCTTGGGAACCCCTTGGCAAGTGCGTCATGTATGGTTTTGTTATTTTAGAGGGATATCCCCTCCTACCCAACTTTTTGTACCCGTTTTTGAGATTAACTTGTAAGGAGTCGTATAATGCTCTTTCTTTTAATATATGTATATATATTGAGAAGGAGCTTTATATGGCTCTGAATATTTTGATAGCAAGAAATGAGTACAAATGAGGGAGGGGAGTTGGATCCCAAAAACTAAAAGTAAAAAAAAATACACTGAAATCCTAGGGGTTCCTTCTCCTACATTACAACTAGATAACAAAAAATAATAAGAAAAATTTATACCCAAAAATATAATTATACCAAAACTAAACAAAAACCTATACTGACAATAGGAAGAGCCAATAGTTAAAAGGATGCATATATGCGTGAGCTAAAGTATCCCATGCAATTGGAGTGATGGACCATAGAACCCAGGCAGCCACAAAAAATAGAACAGTAGTATTGATCTGAAAAAGAGGAATTCCAAAAAGTAACCTTGAAAAGAAATAGAAGCAATAGTGTACGTAGGAAATAAATTATGAAAGAGACACAAATAAGTCCAAAAATGAGCCCAAAAAAACTCCATAAAGAAAGAATAAGGTATGATATAAGGGACCCCCAAACCGTCCCCATTGAGGAGCATTCTCAAGACAACAGAAAGATGCAAACTAATCAAAATATTATCAATTCCCAACATGGCAAGCCAGTCAACAAGAGTGTTTCCTTCATTATAGATGAAGCTCAAACACATCCTGAGATTGTAAGTTGAAATAGTATGCCAAATTCTATTAAAAATGCATAATAAATTCTAAGGAGACTTTTTAGATTTAGATAATATCTCATATAAAATCCTAGAATCAGATTCAATAATGAAGTTAGAAAAATGAAAGATTACAGCCAATTGAACCACAAGAAGAGCAGCCTAACACTCAGTTTCAAGAGGGAAACCCGGAATAACAGGAGAGGCAAAAAAACATAGAGCATGGCCTAGAAAATCTCAAAGAAATCAACCAACCCCAACCACTCTATTACACCAACTGCCATCAATATTAATTTTAACACAGCCACAATCAGGAGGTTGAAAACTGAAAACGAGTGGCCTCTGGATGGAAGCCGAGGTAAAACACTCTTACTTAGAATGAATGGATAAAAGATTGGCAAATGATATTATATCTTACATAGTTAATCAACACGTGATCATTTTTGTTGAAATCCAATAAAAATATCTTTGTATTAATGTTTATATATATATATATATATAGCATGGAAAAAACTATGTATGCCTTTACATGTAGGAGGTTTAGACTTTAAAGATTTTCAGCAGCTCAGTGTCATCAATCTTTGTAAACTATGGATAAAGTTTAGAGCACAAGATAGTCTCTGTGCAATGTTTATGAAGGGAAGTACTACATGACAGTACATCCTATACTGGCTAAGAAGAAAGTGGGTGATTCCAGGCTGTGGGCTAAAATTTTGGAGGTCAGACATCAAGCTGAGGATCTATTTATTTGGGAGCTTGGAGAAGGACAAGTAAATTTCTGGCTTGATAATTGGGCTTGGAATGGGGAGAGGCTACACACCTCCAATCCAAACTCAGTGACAAAGGTGAAGGAATTCTGGACTGATAATCAAAGGAATTAGTTGTTAACACATTCCATGTCTTTTTTCTGTTGGAGGCTGTGGAAATCCTTACTACCTATTGATGACAATTTGAAGATGAAAGGGCTTAGGGGACCCTCGGGCTGTTATCTGTGTAGTAAAGTTGAATAAAGTCTGGATCATTTGTTCTTTTCTTGTAGTTTCACCCAAAGAGTATGGTTTAATCTGTTAAAGCATCTCAACATTGATACTCTGAAAGCCAGCTAGCAATACTTTTTGGGGTGTTGGATGGAAAGGTTGGATGCTAAATTATTAATCATCCTTGTGTTGTTGCCTGGTTCATATTGATGTGCAGAAACCAAGTAAAGTATGATAACATCAAACCTAAGGGAATGGCTATGGCTTTGAATTGTACTTCATACTTGCCAATCAATGCAACATCATTAAATTGGTGATAGAGTCTGATTCCATAAGTTGTATCAGGATACTGAAACAGGAAGAAGCTGCTCCATGGAATGTTGCTAGGTGGACTACTAAGATCAAGAGTATGTTGATCATGGTTGAAGTGAATTTCCAGCATATCCGTTGGGAAGGTAACATTCCAGCAAATAATTTGGCTGTAAGGGGGAAAGATATTGAAGAGATTGTTGTAGAGACTATACCTTCTTCTCATTTAGCTCTCCTTCTTCATGGGTACAATTTATCCATTCTTTATCTTAGCTGTATGGATTGATTATATATTTACACACTAGGTTAGATACTGAGTCAACTATATATACTTCCTTCAACTTTTTTAAGCATCTATATATGATCTAGCTTGGATAGATGGGAAGGGACTGGATTGAGTGGCTTTTTCACTCATTTTGTAATCCAGTTCTCATATTAACATGCAAGGAGCCATATAAAGCTTATTCTCTCTCTCTCTCTCTCTCTCTCTCTCTCTCTATATATATATATATATATATATATATATATATATGTGTGTGTGTGTGTGTGTGTGTGTGTGGCAAAGTCCTCAAACAATGGAATTGGACTAAATTTGGGAATGTATTCAAAATTGTTGAGCAAGCTGAAAGGGATCTGGTGCCTTGGAAAATACTGTTGTTACTAGCTTGGCAGATGAAACATCTTTGTGGGAAGCTAATGAGAAGCTCCTTATAGTTGTGGTTGGGCAAGAAAGTTTCCAAAGACGAAAGGCTTCTACTTGTAGGTTTTTTGATGTATATAGAAAAAAAAATATTACCATGTGTGTATCAAGTACAGAAGAAAATGCAATGTCATTCACACTATCAAAAATGAGCAAGGGAGATGATTACCAGATACCTCTAATATTGCCCAGCATGAAGTTGGATTTTTCCAAAAATTACTTACTTGTTCCTCCCCCCATAGAGTTTTTATTGATTGTTCTCCTTCCTTGAGGACCCATCATACACCATAGTACTGAAACTTTCTGAAGTTTTCGTAGATGTGGAAATATGGAATGAATTAGCCAGCATTGACAGGGGTAGAACTGCTATTGGCCTCACTTTTGGTTGAGGTGTAGTTTTTCCTCTTCAATAGCTTAGGGACTAGGCATAGGACTTTCCTGTTGACTATTCCAAGTGGACTATAATAGGAACCCTCACCATTATAAATTTTGAACTCTTTTCTGCTCAACTTGAAGTTCTATATATTGATCTTATCCTCTAGCACTTGGTAGGTGGGGTCATCATGGAGGAGCTCAAGAGGAGTTTCCCATAGGATGGTCAAGCCTTAGGACTAACCCTAGGTGGTCTGACCATGGTTACACTAGCTTGTACACACTACACTTTCTCACATTCCCCAAACCCTAAGACCCCTTGATTTGTTCTCCTGACTCCTTCTGGAAAGTTCATATGGACGAACCCAAACCCCTAGCCCTTGGCTAAGAGGGTTAGGACAAGCATTTTGAAAAAACAAAATCAATCTTCATATGGCTCACATTAGTTTGACTTGGCTTCAAGGCTTACTTGCCCATCCTAGCCCAAACTCTCATCAAGTTACCAAAATACCCCTACAACCTTAATTTTTGCCAAAAAATCATTTGAAACCATTCCCCACTACATAAATTGATCAAAATCACCAAATTCCCAAAATACCCCAAAAAATTGCCAAAAAAATTCAAAAATGCCCCTCATTACCCAAAAATCCCAAATATCCAAAAACTCCCAAAAATTCCAAAATCATCCCAAATATTCCCAATTTCAATTTTGAACCATCACATTGACCCAATATGGTTAAATTGACCCATTTTGACCAAAATCGCTAAATTTCCCTTAAGGGCCCGACTTCCCTTAATTAGCACCAATGTCAAATAAATTGACCCCAATCTTGCCCAATTTGAATTCCAGACAAAAATTCAACTTCACTAGTACCAATTGAAACCAAATATAGAACCAATTTGACCCAATTGTAAGCTCAATTTCACTCAAACTGAAACCTAACCCAAAATCCTCAAATTGACTCTATGTCGAAATTCTACCAAATCGGCCTTCCAATTGAATTCAAAATCACTTGAAATCCTTTCAAAATTCTTCATTAAATCTCCCTAAACGAACTTAAACATTTAGTTAACTCAAATTTTAGCCCAAATTCACCCCCAATTTTAAAATACCAAGCCCACCTCATTTAAATCCAAAAGCCCAAATCCAAAGCCCACATGGCATGAAATTTCTTCCCATCATCCATTTAATCAAAATTATTCCCTAAGTTTTAAATTCATGATCAAGCCATACTAAATCAAGCCTCATGACAACTCCACAAAATTACCCCATAAATCTAAAATCTATTTTCATGAAAATTGACCAAGCCAAGGAAATGCCATGAAGCCATCCATAAGCCATAGGTGAGTCATATAAGCCTTTGCCACCTCACAAAGCTATTAATTGCAAAAGGAAGAGCCACTTTCAAGCTCCCTTAAATACGCCTTAACCATTTTAATGACACACTCTAACCCATACTTAGCAAAATCCTTTGAATAGCGACTTCTCCTCACTAATTAAGCTGAATCAAATGATCTCCTATTCAACCTAAACCAGTCTTGGTGGGTGAGCCCAACCCAAATCCATGCTTTGACCCAGATTGACCCAAAAATAGGTTCACCCCCACTCCTCTTTAATCCAAGACCTTTACACATTGCTAACCCCAATTGACTTCAACAAAACCAAGCCGTGATCCCCCAACTAAATGGTGACCTAACCCTGGCCGGCCAACCACCTTGGTTGCCAGAAAACACCATGGCCAAGGAGGAGCAAGGAATTTAAACTCCAAATTACACCCAACCAAGCTATCTCACTCCAATTATATTTTTTCCCCTTTTCTCCATTCCAAATAAGCAACCAGAGCCACCCACTGGTTAGGCCAATTGCAGCCTCCAAGACCCTCTATTTAAACCCCACTCCTCCATAACCAAAAGAGAGACCAAACATAACCTTAACTAAACTCTGCCAAAATTTCACCAGAGCTCCATTAAAACTCCTAAGAACAATCCCATCATCCTTAGCTACCTATGTTCATCGCCTAAGTTCAATTTTGGAGATCAAAATCATATTGAAACCAAGACATACTTCACCACAGCTCCACAGTGCAGCAAAGTCAAATTAATTGCATCCACACCTTACTTGAGTGAAAGAAGAAGATCCCTCAGAAAAGCCCCATAACAAGACCTCTATAACATAGACTTTGATCAACACCCCAAATCAGCCTTGGCTGAAACCATACCTGGGCAATTCACCATGGCCCAAGGCTTCATCTAAGAGCAATTTGGACTCAACTCAACCTTTTGGAAGCACTCAATCAAAGCCAAACCTCTTGGGCGAAGGTAGCAAGTTTTTTACTTAAATTGATCTTATTTTAATTCTTCATTCTTATAGACTTGATTTATGACTTACTTAACCATATAGATGTGTTCTCATAGTCTAGACGCATTTATAGGAATAAATCGCACTTAATTTGATTGAGTATCGAGAGAGATCTTAAGGTTTGCAGTTTAACGGCTCTCAGGTTATGGAGATCGAGGATGATGAACATATGTTGTCCGGTTTTGCGTGTATTGAATGAACTCTCTGGTTGCACCAGTTGAGGAGATGGTACATGAACCGTGGAACGCGTGGCGCTGAGGTAGCTGACAAAGTCAAATGACACAGTATCGCGTGTTTTTTGGAGTCGTCACAGGTTGAGTTGGATAAGTAGATAAATAGGACTTATTATGATTTATTTAAATGACCAAAACTTTAAAAATCCATATCTTTTTATTGAAAAATCATAAAAATAAAAAAAAACACCCTCATGCTTAGTGAACAGAGGGGAATAATGTGGAAATGGTTTCATATCTGTTTGATGTAAGTGTGTTTTTTAATTAGTTAAATAGTTTAGTCCTTATTTGGATTATCTATTTTCATGGAAATTTCACCTTGAATTGATTTTTGGGGGTTTTGATCTCTCTGTCGTGAGGGATCTTTCCTGATTTTTTCAAGGTTAGGGTACGTCTCTGGGCAGTGATTTCTATTTTCAAGCATATCATGTCTGTTTTGGTAAAATAATTATGATAATTAAATATTTCATTAGAAAAATACAAAAATTGTTTTGGTAGGTTCATTGTGGTCAGAGAACCCTAAGAAAAATATAAACTTCGTTTAACTCATTAAAAAAACCCTAATTGTCTTTAAACTCTAAAAATGAAATATAATTAAATTGAACTAAAATTTAAAAGTTAATGACACAAAAAATATTCTACATAATATCAGAGGAACTCCTCATAAAATTTTCCAAGTCAGTTGGAATTAGTTTGACCACTAAAATGGATGAATTAAGTGAAATAACCTTTTTGTCACTAAAATATTTATAACAATTAAAATACAATTCAAAAAATCACCAAATTGGTTTTGGGAGGTACTTATGACTAGAGGAACCTAAGAAAAATAAAAGTGTAATTAAAATAAATATTTTATTTTTTAAGCCATTTTTAAATATTTAAATAATTAAAAAATTAATTAAAAATCATAAAAATTACAAGAATGTGAAAACACACTAAAATGTTACATTTGACTTCTTGATCACTTGGGACCAGTTAAATTAATTCTCTTAATTTTCTATGTTAAGATATTAATTTTTAAAGGCTTAAAATGAATTTTCTTTTATTTTCCACTAAAATAATTTTAATAATTAAAATATAAACCACAAAATTATGAAATGTGATTCTCTTGGTTCCTTGACCTTAAAAAGATTTAATAAAATTATAAAATTTAATTTTCCACATAAATACTATTAATTAATTAGGAAAATAAAAAAATAATTCTAATGATTAAGTTAAACCTTTAAAAATCATGAAAATTGGTCCAAGTGATCCTCTAACCTAGGTGAACGTCTAGTATTTTTTTTAAGAAAAGTGGTTTTGTTTTGTTTGAGTTATATTTTCATAAAAAAATCTTTATTTATGCATTAAAATAATTATAGAATTAATTAAATTTAGAAAATTCGCATTTTCTCCTCTGATATTTTAATTAACCCATTTGTGGGGTAACATAAAAATTTTTGAAGTCATTTGAGTTTAATTTAATGAATTATAAAGTGCTAAGGCCTCAAGGGTAAAATGGTAATTTTAGGATTTAATCCACGATTAATATTTTTGCGTAACTAAAGGGTAAATGGGTAATAATTAATCTTGATTAACATGTCTTGATGATTGAAACTTGAAAGCGATAAATGGTAGCAACTAATCTCACTTTGGTCTCATTAAGTAATTTTTCAAATTGACGAAATTTGGAAGAGCAATAAAATTAGAAGATATTGAGGTTGGGGGTTTGATTTTGGAAGATCATAACATATTGATTCAAAACCCTAAGTAATGATTTTAAAATGAATTGTGTTTCTTGATAAGGATTAAAAGTATAAAGATTTACAATTTCCTAAAAATTACAAATCTACCCTTTAAGTTTAAGGGCTTAGTGGTAAATCAGGCTTAATCAAAATTTTGTCTAATGAGGTTTAGAAAATGACCTACAAATAATTTGAAACCTTTTTAAAACACTACAGGCCCATATTTGAAGATTAAACTGATTAAGTTTCTTAATTAAGCCAAATTGCCCCTAAGGGCCTTTACTCATATAATCCGTAAGTGAAACATCAAATGACAACTGCCCCACTTAAAGTGATAACCAAAACATCAAGGTTCATTGACCATAAGGGTATGAATTGGGTGAACCACATAGCAAACATAATAAGACCAAAATAAACTTGAGACGATTCGAGGGACTGTGAAATGTCTAGAGTAATAACCAGGACCTTTTCATGATCCTTTGGGAGTCTCAGAGGGCACTTGAATATATTATGATTTGTTTGATGGAATCATCACCTCATATGAAAAAATGAGACCTATTAAGGTATGACATAAGGTTTGGTGAACATACCTCAAACTCGTATTCTCTGCTTTTCCTACAAGTTTGTTTTAATTCCTATAAAATTATATGTATGCATTACTAAAATTGTCCTTTTAGGTGGAGGAACAAGAAGAATCGACAGGGATGCGTTTAAGTTATTGCATTGCAATTAACTTTTATTTATCTACACCTCTAGTTTCGTGCCCATAAATTTGCATGTTAAATAGCAAGGTCACTCTACATGTCAAAACTGAAAATTTTAGGATAGCCATAAAACTGAAACCAAAACCAAAATTAAAAAATCAGATTTAGATAAAATCCACCACCAAAGCAGTCAAAATGTAAGACAACTCAAAATTTAACCACAAATAAAATGACAAGATTAAAAAAAATTGCAACTAAATTAAAACATCACAATCAGATAATCAGAATTCCTCGGAGGAGGTAACATACGGTTGCTAATGAGATTTCCCACAGTTTAAATGAAAGTATGGAACTCATTGAGTTTAGTTTAGTAAATTCATTTGGACTACGTGAATCCGAAGAAAATAGTGGTGTGTCAGGACGAGGGTACAGTGGGATCCTAACCGGTGTCACTCTAATCAAATTTAACATCTCTGTAATATTTAAATAACCATAACCATAGGAAACATTTGATTTGACATCAGGACTTGACACATTAGAAAACTTAAACTCGCTACGACTAGAAACTTGGAGCTAACTCTTTAACAACCTTCTACAATAGCAATCTATAACAATATGATGATCTCCAACAACAAGAGCATCTACAACAACATATTTTTTCTTACAAATAAAATAACAAGCCATAGGATTTTTTTGAGGTTATCCGCCTAGTGTGACATAAATCCTCAACTTTTTTAGACCTTTGTGTAGCCCTGCTATACAATTTCAGCCTCAACTTGTTTTAAGATTCTAAGGTTGTTGTTTGTTATGACCTAAACCGTCACATCTCTAGGCTATTTGTATGATTGTCTCGCATGATAGTAAGCCCTAATTAATAAAATTGGCAAAATGAAACACTTACTTCCTTCTCAAAATTTAAGCTGAACCAAACGTTAGCTTGGGAAGTCACCAAGTTTCTCCTCAAGATTCATGGCATCTCCTAGTTCTTCTTCCTTTGAATTCTAAAAATAAATGTTCCAAATTTGTGTCATTCCCATTTCACACCTCTTTGTCTGATCTTTTGAGAAGTCATATCCTTTAAAACTCTTTAAAGGCAATATTCCCTGATTTTTTTTAGTTTATTCTTAGGAGACTTAAGTTATCTAAGCTGTAATTAACTATAGGGGTTTGCCCTTACAAGAAACTTTCAAGAACCCAGCTTAATATAAAACATATTTAATTTTTCATATTAAACAGGGGAACTTGTCGATCGACATAAAAAAAAGGTTTTTCGCAGACTTAAACGGATGTCATAAATTTTTTAGTTTATTTAATTGAGCTTTACCAATAAGTAGTGTGTTTACCCTTCGAGAGAAATGCATTACTTGTAGTATTAGGCTTGTTTATTTAAACTACTGAGGATATGAGATCGGTCCAGTCTTATATTTTTAAAATTTAAAATACTACACTTCCCAAATTATACATATATAAATTAAATCGATCGTCGAGATTCCTATTCCGACAACTGACAATTTCTACTTTGGTGACCGACAACTGCTGAACATGATGGTTTCACATTTGATTTTTATAAAAAATCTTGGAGGATTATTAAAGAGGATGTGGATAAGGCCATATAAAGTTTTTTCCAGGGGATGTTCTTCCAAACAATTATTATTATTACAATATTGTTCTCATTCCTTCAACCTCTACAAGGGACCACTCAAACCATTTCTAACCCATTAGCATCACAAATGTTATTAGTAAAATTATTAGCAAAATCATAGTGGGCAGGTTACAACCACAGCTAACTCATCCTATCAATCCTAACCAGGCGGCCTTTGTCAAAGGAAGATGTTCTAGGGATAATGTGTTGTTAGCCTAAGAGCTACTGTATGCTATTAACAGACCTTACAGAGGGGTTAATCTAATTTATAAACTTAATTTTAAGAAGGTTTATGACATGATCCATTGGGACTTCATGATGGAAACATTGGTGCTTAGGGAATTTCCTAGTGACTTCTATAGTTTAATAACTAAGTGGTTGAATGCAAATGCTCTCTCCATATTTCTTAATGGGATAACTCATGACTACTTTAAGGCTACAAGGGGTTTTAATCAAGGAGGTCAACTCTCCTCCACAATAATCATCCTTGCTTTGTAATTATTATCAAGGTTATTGGTTAAATCAATCACATACATAACCTACAGTATATGCAATCAGCCATCAGATTTATGAATATGACATTATTCTCCTCTAGGGCTTACAAGGCTGCAATAAAGCTACTACACATGACCTTGATGGAGTTCCAACAAAATTTTAGCACGATTTTCAAGCAAGAGAAATGTAATCTTCTCTCTAGCATCATGTCTACCCCCCACATAAAAAAATGGATTGCTAAATTCATTGGTTTTACTACTGTGGCTACCCCTTTTAAATATCTTGGGGTTCCTCTAATTAAAGTCAGAACCAAACAGGTGCAGTTTGATGATTTTATTGTTAAAATTTCCTCATATTTGCAGTGTTGGACCAACTCATTCTTGTTTAATCGTGTGGGGGGAGAGTTATCCACCAAAATAAAATTTTATCCTCCTTTCCAACATTTATCCTACATATCACCAACATGAAAGGAGCACTCAACTCCATTTAGTAAGTTGTTTAATAAGTTTCTTTGGTCTTCACAGAGAAAGGAGCTCTATTGGGCTAGTTGGCAAAAAGTTGTAAGACCTGCCTTACCTGGGGGCCTTGGCTTTAAGGGACTAAAATAACTATAGAATATTAATCTTTGTAAACTCTGGATCAAATTCAAACAACAAGACTCTCTTTGGGACAAGTTTAAGTTAGGTAAATATTGTAATGGCTCTCATCTTATTGTGGTCTCTAAGAAACATGGAGACTTTAAAATCTGAGTCATTTTACTGAAGGTTAGTGATACATATGCATTTTAGACATATATTTTATACTCATTTTTGGTGATATTGTACTTTAATAGAATATATTTTTCATGTTTTATTATTGGTTGATGATTTTTAGCAATTGAAGAAATGAAGGAAGAAAAAAGAATGAAATTTGGAGTCAAAATGACGTTTTGGAAGAAGAACTCAGTGCCAACAGTGCTAGCAAGAACACCGATAACGCTAGCATGATGGAGGAGTCTAGAATAGCGGGAGTGCCAACGACGCCAGACTAGGCGCTGACGGTGCCATTTGGTTGAGAGCAT